>PVHX01020412.1:0-32050 GCA_004024805.1 Geosciurus inauris
TTATGAAGCTGGGCACAGTGGTGTACACCTGTAATCTCAGCACTTTGGGAGGCTGAGACAGGAGAATTGTGATTTCAGAGCCAGCCGCAGCAATGGTGAGGTGCTAAGCAACTCAGTGAGACTTTGTCTCTAAATAAAACACAAAATAGGGCTGGGGATGTGGCTCAGTGGTCAAGCACCCGAGTTCAATCCCCGGTACCCTCCCCAAAAAGCATGTTGAAGATCTTTAGTTTCAAAGTTTCAACTCTGTTTCTTTGGGCATATGCTTCGTTCTGGGCCTTGGTAACTTGATCATATTTGGCCCTCATCTGAAGACATCTTCTGTGGGTGAATAATTGAAGGCTCCTCCTGGCAAGGCTAATCTGCGTAATCAGTATGTGACCCATTTCTGATCCTTTGTGGTAATCTCTTCATCTACTTTTCAAGGAGTGTCTGAGGGGGAGACCTTAGAGTGCCATTATGTGCTGTATGTAGACAGGAAGCCTGGGGCTCTTGGATTTACACCAGTTGTTACATGACAGGGTCAGGAGCTGACTTCCTGTTGTGTGCTTACCATCCCTCCCCACCCCGCCCAGTTCTCAACTCAACACTTGAGTCTGGCATTGTGCTGTTCAGCTCATGTCAAAGTACCTTGGCTTTTGCTCTATAGAGAGGACATTCCTTATCTGTCCACTTGAGCCAAGATTTTCCAGCTGGCTGTGTCTTATGGAGGGGCAGTTTCTGACAGTTCCTGTCATTGTGAGCAGTATACCTGTTCCATTCAGGAACTTTAACAAAGGCACACATTTAGATGAAATTAACTAGAACAAATACAATTAACTTTTTAGATATATTGATCATCTAGTTAAGAAGGCATGAATTATATTTTTCTTAAAGTAATTTTCTAACTTACTTTCTTTCTTGATATTTTGAATACTTGAATACATTTTGAGTTTTTCCACAAGTGATATATTACTTGAGAATAATTTTCTTTGATCATATTTAATATTTGATTGCTATCAACTTACTTGACTATTACTATTTGATTTTATTAACCAGTGCTTGTGTAAATCACTGAAGGTTAAAATCCTACTTAATAATCATGACTTTGTGAGAAATATGGGTACCACATGAACATGAGAAAACACATTTGATATTTAAATTATTTTAATTGCTCTAGAGCAGATTTTGGCAAACTGTAAATGGCTAGATAATAAATATTTTAAGCCAGGCACGGTGGCGCACGCCTGTAATCCCAGCACTTTGGGAGGCTGAGACAGACAGCACTTTGGGAGGCTGAGACAGAATCATGAGTTCAAAGCCAGCCTCAGCAACAGTGAGGTGCTAAGCAACTCATACCCTGACTCTACATAAAACACAAAATAGGGATGGGGATGGGGCTCAATAGTCGAGTACCCTTGAGTTCAATCCATGGCACCAAAAATTAAAGAAATAAATAATTTTAAGCTTCAAGGACCATATGGTTTTGTCACAACTATTGAAAAACTGCTGCAAACAGTTATAGGCAATATGTAAAATGTGGTTTTGTTCATATAATACTTTATAAAAATAAGATTCTAGGTGAATTTGGCCCATGGGCTATAGTTTGCTGACAGTTACCCCAGAGCAATAAATATATATTATGTGCCCAACTTCTGGGAAAATTATGTAACAGCTTTAACAAGAAGCTCTTATTTGTTTGTTTCATAGTACTAAGGATTGAACCTAGGGGTTCTGTAACACTGAGTTACATCCCCAGACCTTCCTTTTTTATTTGTTTTTTTTTTTTTAAAGTTTTTCTTAATTTGAGACAAGATCTTGCTGTGTTGCATAAGGCCTCACCAAGTTGCTGAAGCCAGCCATGAACTTAGTTCTCCTGCCTCAGCCTCCCAAGTTGCTGTAATTACAGACCTGCACTGCCATGCCTAAGAAGCCCATATTTTAAGTTTTTTTAAATATATATGTTTTTTTCAGTTGTATATGGACATAATGCCTTACTTTATTTTTATGTGGTGCTGAGGATCATACCTAGTGCCTCACATATGCTAGGCAAGTGCTCTACCACTGAGCTACAACTGCAGCCCCCCATACATATATATTTTTTGGACATTGATGGACCTTTACTTTATTCATTTATTTATATGTGATGCTGAGAATTGAACTCAGTGCCTCACACATGCTGGGCAAGCGCTGTAGCACTGAGCTACAACCCCAGCCCCCAGCCCGCCATATTTTAAGTTTTATTTTTTTAAAACTTGCACTCTCATAGTTCACCAAAGAAAATTTTATTCCTATCTTATCCCAACTTCCCTGGAGGCAGGCCTTATTACCAGTTCTTTGTGTACCCTTCCAGAAATATCCTGTGACTAAATCAACAAAGATATAACATAGAAGTTACCATTTTAACCATTTTGAAGCACATAGTTCAGTGCTGTCTCAGCCTCCTGAGTTGCTGGGATTATAGGCATGTGCTGGTGCATCTGTAGGAAAGATTTTTTAAAAACTTTTTTGTATTGGGCATTGAATACAGGGGCACTCAATCACTGAGTGATCCCCAGCCCTGTAGGAATACTTTTTAAAATAAATTATTTTACATTTGTGGAAGCATATCTATCAAACTACATTTTTTTTTGTTTTGTTTTTGTTTTTTTGGTACCTGAGATTGAAATCAGGGGCACTCGACCACTGAGCCACATCCTCAGTCCTACTTTGTGTTTTATGTAGAGACAGGGTCTCACTGAGTTGCTTAGCACCTCACTGTTGCTGAGGCTGGCTTTGAACTTGTGATTCTCCTGTCTCAGCCTCCCAAAGTGCTGGGATTACAGGCATGTGCCACTGTGCTCAGCTTCAAACTACATTTTAGAAGTAGAATTTTTAGGCCAAAGGGTATGTATATTTATAATTTTGAGAAATAATTGCTAGTTGACATAGCAATATGTCAACTCGTCGTGTATACATTCCCTGATGATTGTACCAAAGAACTGTCCAGAACCTTTGTTAATTTGGGTGTTTTGTCTTTGCCCTTTAGATGAATGAAAATTAGTCTTTTAGTATAGCCATTTTGAAACTTATTTTTAAATAAACTTTTGAAAATTTCTTAATTGTAGCACTTAGGAGATATAGAAAATCACAAAGAACATAAGAATGACCCAGATTATTTTATTTTTGTCCAGAGATTACTGCTGTTACTATTTCTGGAATATGTGTGTGTGTGTGTGTGTGTGTGAAGTAGAAACAGGTTATTCAATGAGAATAACATTCTTAGAATAAAGTGGTAAATATTTATTATAAGCACATCGTGAGATACATAATACAATAAAGAATTTACTGATATTTACCTCCAGTTTTTGCTCTTTTTTTCTTTCTTTCTTTCTTTTGGATTAAATTTGGGCACTTGACCACTGAGGCACATCCCCAGCCCTATTTTGTATTTTATTTAGAGACAGGGTCTCACTGAGTTGCTTAGCACCTCGCTTTTGCTGAAGCTGGCTTAGAACTCTTTTATTTTTCTGGGTACTAGGGATTGAACTCAGGGATATTGGACCACCAAGCCACATCCCTAGTCCTGTTTTGTTTCATGTAGAGATAGGGTCTCATTGAGTTGCTTAGTGCCTCATCGTTGCTTAGGCTAGCTTTGAACTCGCGATTCTCTTGTCTCAGCCTCCCAAAGTGCTGGGATTACAGGCGTGTGCCACCATGCCTAGCTTGGCTTAGAACTCTTGATCCCAGCCAGGTGTGGTGGCACACACCTGTAATCCTAGCACTTTGGGAGGCTGAGACAGGAGAATCACAAGTTCAAAGCCAGCCTCAGCAAGGGCGAGACGCTAAGCAACTCAGTGAGACCCTGTCTCTACATAAAAAAAACACAAAATAGGGCTGGGGATGTGGCTCAGTGGTCGAGTACCCCTGAGTTCAATCTCCAGTACTAAAAAAACAAAATAAAAACAAAAACAAAAAAAAACCCCTTCGATCCCCCTACCTCAGGCTCTCAGTTGTTGGTGTTATAGGCGTGCACCACTGTGTCCAGCCTTCTAGTTTTAAAACCTAGAAATAATGTATATACATATTATTTGTCTGGTTTTGTTTCATATTGATTCATATTAATTCAAGTTGGTTAATCTAAATTTTTAATGGTTGACCTATACATCTTTTTATAAAGAATTTACCTTCTTCCCTTAACCTGTGTCTTTATATCCTTTATGCCGAAGGTTGGTCATTTTTTCACTAATTATGTAGGCTTTTATTGGGGCTTGAACTGAGGGCCCTTGGACATGCCAGGCAAGTGCTCTACCACTGAGCTACATTCTCAGCAACTCGCTCGCACCCCTTTTTGGGAAAGATCTCACTAAATTGCTGAGGCTGGTCTTGGATTTGCAGTCATTTTGCCTCAGAGGCTGGTCTTGGATTTGCAGTCCTCCTGCCTCAGTCTCCCAAGCAGTTGAGATTACAAGGTACGTGGAATTACATGTGTGCAACACCACACTCAATTGTATAGGCTTTTTTTTTGTGGTGCTGGGGATTGAACCTATGGCCTCTATGACATGTGAGGCAAGCACTCTACCCACTAAGTTATATCCCTAGCCCCGCTGTATAGGCTTTTTTTTTTTTTAAATATTTTTTTAGTTGCCCATGGATCTTTATTTTATTTATTTATATGTGATGCTGAGTGAGAATCGAACCCAGTGCCTCACACATGCAAGGCAAGTGCTCTACCACTGAGCCACAACCCCAGCCCCACACTGTATAGGCTTTTTATAGAGGTTTTGTATAGGTTATAGTAGAAGTTTACAAATATTTTTACCATTTTTCATCTGTTACAAAGTTATGTGTTTATTTTTTGTTGGGGCTACATTATTTTTATCTATTAACCCAAGGAGTGTTGATACCTTTGTGATACTGACTCTTGCTGTCAAGGATTAGGGTGCATGTCTTTGTGTTCTTCAAATAGTATTTTAAGATTTTCACAATAGAGATTTTTTTTTTATAACTTATAGATGGGTACAATATCTTTATTTATTTTTATGTGGTGCTGAGGATTGAACCCAGTACCTCACAAATGCAAAGCACATGCTCTAGCACTGAGCTATAGCCCCAGCCCTCTGCATAGAAATCTTGCATGTTTGTTATGTTCATTCACAGATCCATTATCTTTCAGGTTATTCTGATTTCTAAATTTAAACTTTTTTTAAAAAAAATATTTATTTTTTTAGTTGTAGGTGGACAGAATATCTTTATTTTATTTTTATGTGGTGCTGAGGATCGAACCCAGTGCCTCCCGCGTGCTAGGCAAGCACGCTACCACTGCGCCATAACCCCAACCCCTAAATTTAAACTTTTTAAATGAATAATATGTATTAGCCAGAACCATATGAAAATTCATCATGATTAATTTTGAAATTTAGCTATATTAGACTTATTTTTGGTGAGTCCTAGTTCTCAAGACACAAAGTCTTTGGTGAGGCAGGTTTTTTTTTTTTTTTTGCAAATTCACATGCTGTTTTATGTTTTTATTGGTTCTAATTAGTTACACAGGACAGTAAAATGCATTTTGACACATCATACATAAGTGGAGTATAACTTCTTTGTCTGTCTGTACGTGGTGTAGAGTTACACAGGTCACGTGGCTATATATGCACATAGTGTAATAATGTTGGATTAATTTTCCTGTTATTTCTACCCTCGTGCCCTCTCCCCTTCCATGAGGCAGATTTTGTTCCTTCTCTTTTCAGTATTGGTGATTGAACGAAGAGGCAGTCTACCACTGAGCTATATCCCTGGTCCTTTTTATTTTTTATTTTGAGACAGCATTTCACTAAATTGTTGAGACTGGCCTTAATTTGTGATTCTTTTGCATCACCCTTCTGACTAGCTGGGATTATAGGCATGTGCCATTGCACCTTTCCCAACTTTCATTTGTAAGTATTTATCTATTTTCTGCTACTAATTGCCTTTATTGCCTTGCACACTTTCCTTTTCCTCTCTGAGCCTTAGTTTTCACAGGGATAAATTGGAGACTCTTATCTGAGGTCTCTGTTCTAGTTGTGCCCATGATGATTTGGTGTGCTTAGTGTACTAGAAGTCTATATTTGCCCGGGGAAGTGCTCTTGATGCTGGGACCTATCTGACTTCAAGTGGTTGAGGATTGTCTAAGCTTTGAATTTCTCCTTCCTTGTTGCTGGGCTGGTGGCCCACCATCAGAGTCTCATCAGGAAGCTCACTGTTCACCTTTCAGTGCTTATCTGTTGGTTGGGTAGTTAAGATTTAGGAATCTGGATTGGAATTGCTTGAAGTGTCCTTATTATCTCTCTGGGAGTCAGCCTTTTCTCTCCATTCCTTCCTCTGGACCTTTAGCTCTCGGACTATAGGTACATGTTTCCCAATGCCACCCTCATTAACTCCTTCCTTTCACTTTCAGCTTTCTACCACTCTACCCCTACTCTCCAATACCCAGGAAAGGCAGTAGAGCCTAGGGTTAAATAAATTAGCTATGCCATTAGCCAGGTTCATGTTCTGATCCACTTTTGCCTTTCACCAGTTGTATGATATTTGGTAATGTTTGGAGAGAATAAATGTGAAATGCTATCATGATTATTCCAAGGAGATTAAAGTAAATTGGCTTGTCCATTAGAAATAGAAGTTCAATACATAAAGCTGTGTACTAGGCTCTATAATGGGAGATTTTTATATGAATCATTGACTCCTCACAGATAGCCCATGGGATGTATATAAATAGTATCCCATACTGCAGATGGGGAAACCAAAGCCCAAGGAGAAGTGATGTGTGCAGAGTCACACAGCTTATGAATGAGCCATAATACAAACTCAGATTTTTGTCACTCCAAGTTAGCCTTTCCCTAAAGATCTGAATGGTTTTCATTCAATTCCCATAAAGTGATCAGGAAAGTACTAGTGAAACTGTCATTATTTTGAGACCAGCACTATTTAATAGGTCTAAATGTTCTTTATCTATACTGTGCAGTACAGTAGCTGCTAGCTTCATATATCTGCTGAGCATTAAAGAGGTTGCTTGTGGGAGTGAGAACTGTTTTTTTAGGTTTAACTTGTTCATTTAACTATACAACCCCATGTGGCCAGTGGCTACCATATTGGATAGTGGTTCAGAAGTCAGTAGGAAATGCTCCCTCCCTTCTTATTCTACCTGTTCCCCCAGCAAGTGAGTCTAACTTTTGGTTAGAGGACACCTTCTGAGTTTAATTTTTGTTGCTTCTTTAATTCTAACAGTGTGAAGAGTGCCAGTGCTGGCAGCATGGGGTCTGCATGGGATTACTGGAAGAAAATGTGCCCGAGAAATACACCTGTTATGTTTGCCAAGACCCTCCAGGTAGAAATTTCTAAAGTCAGGGGTACTAACATTATATAGTCTTTTCCTTAGCGCAGCTGATCATGAAGTATCCTAAGTATATGTGATCTTGAGATTCATTTTTTCAGCATTCAGTTAGACTCTGACTCTTTCTCATCTTTGTTTTTAGCACACCTGGTGGCCAGCTCTCCTGAAGTTGGCCGTAAGACAGTATGTGTGAAGAGAGAGCATGTGTAGAAGACCTGGCTTTGATTTAGAATTTTTCCTTTTTTAAGAATTGTGGTTAGAAAAAAACACAAAAGACATCTACCCTATTCTGTACAATATTGTTAATGATAAGTGCAATGTTGTACAGAAGTCTAGAACTTTCATCTGGCTTGATTGAAATTCTATAAAGAATACTGAGCACTCCATGAGTTAGCGTTTCGTCCTTGCTCAGGGCCCTGTTAATCTTCTCTGTAGTGATCCAGTTCTAGCATATGTGCTTCTGCATGGGCACCTTTTCCTTTTCTTGAGGGCTAGTGAGGAAGGACATGTGGGCTCCATCCTTGGCTTTTTGGGGCTGCTGGAGGATCAGAAACCCACCTCTGCTTCCTATGGTAGCCTCTGTCTCCTGTTGCATTGTTGCTGCCTGGTAGGGAGAGGTGCCCTGGAAGGTAAGGGCAAAGGCTTGGTTGCTTAGGACTCATTGCCACCTGGAGCAGTGCCTAGATTTCTTAGCAGGATCACTTAGTATTGTGGTTACAGGGGCCACCTGTGGCTCTTGGATGCCCTTGTCAGAATGGAGGATTCTAAACCTGCCTCTCATCCTGCTGTCAGTGGGATGCCCATTTGCTCTTGAGTAAAAAAATTGATGCCCAGAGGATACAAATGACTTTCCTAACCTCATAAAGTTTGTGGTGCCAGATCTCTTGATTTTTCTGGTTATATAGGGAGAGACTGACCACCATGGTTCATTTCTCAACAATCAGATTCTGAAGACTTTTGTTGTGACATTGTCTTTATTTGTACCAAATTAGTCCATAGATGGAGAAGAATCTGCCTTTGTCTGTCTCCTTATCCCAAGGAGAGTATGTGGTCAGGTGGTTAGACAGATGAGCAAGCCCAAGCATGGAAAGGATATGACTAGCCCAAGATCACTCCACCAGTTAATGCCAGATAGGTGATGAGAACCAGAGACTGGTAGTGCTGTTCTGAATCCTGCTACTAGGGCCCTGCTACAGCAACTGCCTGTGTGGTTCTCCCCATAATCTCAAAGGCTCCCTAGGAGACCCTTTAAACATCTTTTTACCTTGTCTTTCTCTCCACTCTTCCCTCTTTAGAAATTGCAAACACTGTTTTCATCAAGTCCTGTGAACTTTCTGAACTTCTTGTGTAAGTTTTTAATTGGCAAGACTGGATAGACTCTTCCTTGAACTGAGCCCGAATGTCTGTCACATGTTCTGCTTTTATAGACTATTTGATTCTGAAGTTGGTTGGACCAAAAGTTTAACCTAATAGATTCATTTCTAAAAATGTTTTTAACAGGATCAAGTTGTCTCTCTACTGTGTGTGTTAGTAAAGGCCAGAAGGAGCCCAAGGACCTTTATAAGGGTTTACCTGGGTTATTTCAGGTTTTTGTAGTTATTGGCAGGTGAACAACCCACAGTCTGATTAGAAGCTATTCTCTGGGTTTTTGGAGTAGAAAATATTGCTGAGTCGCCTGTGCTTATGTTTTTAGTCCTCCTAAGGAGCCCTGTAATGAGTAAGACCACTGAAGCATCCCTCTTGTGTAACAGATAGAAAACAGAGGTCCAAAGAGGGAAAGGGGCCTGATCCTTTGTTTAATTAGGCAATAGGTGGTGTAGTTGGAATGGGACTTGGGGTTTCTTTCCTTCCATTCTTTTGATAAATTCATTCAAGGTGATTTTTTGCCAGGCACTAGAGCTACAACCATTAACTTGATGGTTCCTATTCTTTTGACTCTTAGCAGAGTTGAGAACAGAAACAGATGTTAAAAAGAGTTAAATAAACGAAAGTGTGTTAGGTAAGAGATGAAAACTGTGAGGGGGGAATAATAAGAGAGGGAATGACCCGGGGCCCTGAAAAGTTCTTTCGCTTTGGGAGGTAGCAAGGGGCCTTTCTGAAGAGGTGGTGAGGAAACAGCCCTGCAAAGTCCTAGGCTGAATCATGCTCCAGACAGAGAGGTGCTACAACAAAGAGGCCAAGTCTGGGAAGAGTTTTTTTGTGTTCTAGAAACTGAGAGGAGCCAGGCACTGTGGTGCATGCCTGTAATCCCAGCACTTTGGGAGGCTGAGACAGGAGAATCACGAGTTCAAAGCCAGCCTCAGCAATGGCGAGGCACTAAGCAACTCAGTGAGACCCTGTCTCTACATAAAACACAAAATAGGGCTGGGGATGTGGCTCTAAATAAAATACATGATAGGGCTGGGGATGTGGCTCAGTAGTCGAGTACTCCTGAGTTCAATCTCTGGTACCAACAACAACATAAAAAAAAGTGAGAGGAGAAGAGGCCACTGTAAGGATGGGGAGAAGAGGAAGGGATACTAAAGTCCTCAGTAAGCCAGAATTAGGGCTTTGGATTTTTTTTAATGAGCAGTAGAAAGCTAATGGAAGATTTTAAGTAGGGAAGAGTATAACGTGATTAAATTAAAAAAAAAATTTTTTTTTAGTTGTAGATAGACAAAATACCTTTATTTTATTTTTTTAAATGTGATGTTGAGGATCAAACCCAGTGCCTCACACATGCTAGATAAGTGCTCTACCACTGAGCCACAACCCCAGCCCCAATGTGATTTAAATTTAAAGAAATAACTCAGGTTTGTGTTCTACCTCTGGCCAGTTCCATGAGATCAGGAAATGCAGACACCTTATCCCCAGCATCTAGTGGAGAGCCCGGTATGGAGTCAGTATAAAGTGAATGTACACTGGATGAATAAGTGAACAGAATGAACACAGTGGCCCATCCTTTCAGTAGTTCATGTAGTGATTATGTGATGATGAAATGACCTCAATTTCCTCCAGGCCATGTTTAACCCTTTCGTTGTCACTGCTTTAGGTCAGAGGCCTGGCTTCAAGTACTGGTATGACAAGGAGTGGTTGAGCAGGGGACATATGCATGGCCTGGCATTTCTAGAAGAGAACTACTCCCATCAGAATGCCAAGAAGATTGTGGCCACCCACCAGCTTCTTGGTGATGTGCAGAGAGTGATCGAGGTTCTACATGGCCTGCAGCTCAAAATGAGCATTTTGCAGTAAGTGTTGTACCTGAAACTTTCAGGAGGAGTCTCGTTTGGTACTGATTAGGGGTGGGATATATTTGAGAAGTAGAAAATTCACAAAAGCAGGCATAAGAGTTATAAGTTTGAGCCCTTTAGTAAAAATTCTCTTATATGATCAACATTCTTTTTTAAAGATATTGACCATCTTTTTTTTTAATTTATTTTTTATTTTATTTTTTCTGTAGTTGTAGATGAACAGCATGCCTTTATTTGTTTCATCGTTATGTGGTGCTAAGGTTCAAACCCAGTGCCTCGCACATGCTAGGCAAGCGCTCTAACACTGGGCCACCACCCCAACCCTGGTATTGACCACCTTAAGGAATATTTTACTTACAATTAAGTTCACCTATTTAAGAATTTATTGAATTTTGAAAATATATGTACCTATGTATCTGGCACCACTATCCAGATATAATGTGTGTATTGCCAGGTGGGGTGGTGGATGCCTGTAATCCCAGCGACTTTGGAGGCCGAGGCAGAAGGATAACAAGTTTTAGGCCAGCTGCGGCAACTTAGCAAGGCCCTTATCAAGTTAGTGAGACCCTGTCTCAAAATAAAAAA
Organism: Geosciurus inauris; assembly: GCA_004024805.1. NCBI lineage: Eukaryota > Metazoa > Chordata > Mammalia > Rodentia > Sciuridae > Geosciurus > Geosciurus inauris. Next base: position 11,143 of record PVHX01020412.1, read on the forward strand.
ACAAATAGAAAGGGCTGGGGATGTAGCTCAGTGGTAAAATGCTCTAGGGTTCAGTCCCCAGTCCAAAAAAAAAAAAAAGATAGTGTGTGTGTGTTTTGTTTTACTGTGAATTCTGAGTTTGTTTTTTTTTTAAATTGTAGTAACATATGTAATATAAAATCTGCCACATAAACCATTTTATTTATGAAAAATTTTTGAGATGGGGTCTTGCTATGTTGCCTAGACTGATTTTGAACTCCTTAGCTCAAGCAGTCCTCCTGCCTCAGCCTCCCAGGTAGCTGGGTCTACAGGTGCGCACCACCATATTTGGCTATCCTAAACATTTTTGAATGGTAAACAAAGTAAAGTTGAAAGCTGCCAGAAGAGTGACTGTTGGTAGGCCTGCTCTCTATCATGGTTAGGTGCTTAATATATCTGTTTCTTGGTGATTTGCTCATAGGGAAATTTTAGGCCTTTTGGATCTAGACTTCTGGCTTTTAATGACCGGAAGTTTGAGTAGTAAAACTGAGTTTGAATTTCCTTTTGTGGTTACATTCTACATGTCAGATGATCCAAGTTCATGTAAGCTCTGATAAAGATGTATGACTCTTACTGGAGTGTGTTGGCTTTTATAAACTACCCTTCTTTACCAAATATAGCAACTAGGCCCTTGAGTAGGGTGGCTACCCTTCCATGCTTCCCAGGGGTGGAGTGAAGACTATAACACCCAAGTCCTGGCTCCTGTGAAGTACTTACTAACTGCTTCTGCTCAGTGCTGCAGCATGGCTCTAATGTGTGGATTTTCTTTTGGCCTTGCTATATATATTCTGGCAGGAATTGCTTCTCTTCTATAAAGATGCTCCTTAAGTCCTCCCATGAGCCTTCCTACAGGACTTCTTACAGTGAAGTCATAAATGATGACAAACTAGTGCCCTGAGAGTTAAGATGTGGTAGATCACTCCTTGACAAGATTTCCTTCATGTTGATTAGTCAGGAGGCCTCCTGGTGCCAGGCAAGTGCAGTGTCAGCACTCTGGGAAGGCAGGATGGAAGTCTGCTTCCTCTTGTGTGCTCTGGCACTCAGATGCCTGGCCTCAAGTTCTGGCAGGACAAGGAGGGGCTGAGTAGGGAACACTCAGCAAGAATCTAAAGTGGTTTAGGTAAAAACTAAGCCATTATAATAAAGAGCCCAAAATAGAGACTTTCTCACATAGTGAATGCTTAAGAGAAGGCAGAATTCTATCCATGGACTTGGGGATTTGATTTCCATCTTTCCGTTACCTTGGCATTCTCCTGGGGTTACCCTCATCTGCATGGTCCGAGTTCCCTTCCATCTGATTGCTTGGGATTTCCCTCATCCACATGGTTGAGGCAGTCTCACCTGCGCTTTGGCTCTGTCCCTGTCCCTAAGACAGGAAAAGAGAAAAAGAGGAGGGCAAGCAATTTTGTGGACACCCAACTTTAGGAAAGGCTAGCCAGATGGTCATGGGCCCAGCTCATACTCAGGAATAGGATTGGCTGTGGTGCAAGAGGAGTGTGGGCTGAGGGGGGAAGAGGAGTGCAGGAGGATGGATGCTGGGGGCAGTTAGAAGTTGCTGTGACAGGATTTGTTGAGGTAAACTAAATCAAATGACAACTCTGGATAGGATGTCAGAGACTAACTATCCCCTCACAACTACTCCATATAAACCACATGAGTTTATTCTTAATGGGATGCCAGAAATTGAAGTAGGTGGAAGGTGATCTATGTGAGGGCCTAGAAAACCTCAGGTGATGCTCTTGGTTGATTCCACCAGATGGTATTGTTCTCCTTCTTATGAAATGCCAGTGCTCTGTTTCTGTCCCATATTCTAGAGCTTAGTCTCTTCTGAACCCTGGTTTGAGCCTTTACATTTATAGAAGTGACTTTGTAAAAGAATTATATCTAACTTCTACCCACAGAAGAGGATATGGGAAGATCTTTTTAGTCTTGATTTCAGAGTAGATCCTGGGAAGGGTAGATATGGCCCCAGTTATGTTTTTGTGCACATGGATAGTCTTTGATGTCAGGGGCTCTAAGTCTTCATTCTTAGAAATAATGTGTTCAAGTGGCCTGGTGAATTTATTTTCAAAGACAATAAAATTGGGAGTAGTTTCAGAGCATCTGTCATCATAAAAAAGAAAAAAAGTGGCATGAGTGGCTATACATACCTTCTTCATTGGTGTAAGAATCATTCATCCTTGAGAGGAGGAATAGCTGGGGCTTCAGATTTTAGCTGGGAGGGTGAAAATTATAGGAGGAAGGTAGCAAAAGACTTCTGTGGTTTTATAAAGGGCAGGTCTCTCCTGTGGCTCATGTGATCCATATTTATGAATTTCAGATGACAAATGGACCTGGAAGTTATCAATGACTTCCATCTCTCCTGTATAGTTATTTCAGAGGTGTGCTGTGGTTTTTTTTTTTTTTTTTGGTACTGGGGATTGAACTCAGGGGCACTCGACCACTGAGCCACATCCCCAGTGCTATTTTGTGTTTTATGTAGAGACAGGGTCTCACTGAGTTGCTTAGCGCCTTGCCATTGCTGAGGCTGGCTTTGAACTCACGATTCTCCTGTCTCAGCCTCCCAAAGTGCTGGGATTACAGGCTTGCGCCACCGCGCCCAGCTCTGTGCTGTGACCTTGGGTGGGTTTCTGGTACAGGCTCTGATACCCTACCTTGAGGTGACCCAGTGACCCAGGCTGCCTTGATACCTGTTGTTTCCTCTCCTTCCCCAGTGGATGGGAGTGTCATGGGATTGCTGGAGTGGGGAAGCTGAGAAAATCTAGCAGTCCCTAGATTTTTTAGGTTCTGCAACTTGGCTCGATATCTCCATGTCCGTGTCCAATTCCACTTCTGCAGGAAGACTATAGGTAAGAGCCAGGGTGTCTCCAATATATGTGAGTTAAGTTGCAATCTACTTTCAGTGATTCTCACTGAGGGCTGGGAAGGCTCTCTTGGTAGTTCATGGAGGGACAGTTCTTTGTGTGGGTTTACATGAGCATTTCAGGATGTTGTGTCCTTGGATTCTGTGAACTAAAGACTAGTATACCTCTCAGGATTGTGGTAACTTGAAAGGCCCCATATATTTATAAATACATTTCTAAATGAACTAAATGTGAGTAGCACCTCTCTGTCCTCCCGCTTGTTCCCAGACATGCCCTGGAGTATGTTACCATCCTAACCAGTGCTGAATGTCCTGGAGAAGCCCCCTGTTTCCCACAGCCTCTTTCTCCCTCCTCCCTTCTTTCCTTCCCTTTTTCCCTTTTTGTTTAATGGTAATGGAGGTTTTGGGGTGATAAAGAAGAATTGAAAGGTGATTTTTATGTATTTACTTTTAATCTTTTAGAAAATATATATTCTGTAGTAAAGAAATAAATTTTCATCACATATATAATAATGAAGCTAAAATTTCACAAAATATCTACTGTTACTTAGTGCACTGTGTTATTCTCTGTTCTTTTTTTTTTTCCTTCTTAAAAAATTGACTACAAAGCCAGGCGCGGTGGCGCACACCTGTAATCCCAGCACTTAGGGAGGCTGAGACAGGAGAATCAGTCGCGAGTTCAAAGTCAGCCTCAGCAAGGGTGAGGCACTAAGCAACTCAGTGAGACCCTGTCTTTACATAAAACACAAAACAGGGCTGGGGATGTGGCTCAGTGGTTGAGTAACCCTTAGTTCAATCCCTGGTACAAAAAAAATTGATTACAATCCAATAAATTAATTTAATGACCTTCAGTAGGGTTGAAGTTCAAGAGGGAATGATTCTGGGAGACTCTAAAGTCAAATAGTTTTGTGTACACATTTATGTAGGCTCAGTTTGTAGCAGATTTTCAGTAGTCTATGACCCTACAAAGAAAATCTTTAAAGGATTTTTCTCTCTAATAACAATTTTTTCCGCTTATAATGGTGAGAATAGATTTTAGAAAATAATTTTAGAGACTTCATTATTTGCTGAGTGTGATCATGCACACCTGTAATCTCAGTTACTCAGGAAGTTGAGGCAGGAGGATTCCAAGTTCAAGGCCAGCCTGGGCAAATCAGTGAGTCTGTCTCTAAGTTAGAAAGGATTGGGGGGGCTGGGGTTGTGGTTCAGTGGTAGACCACTTGCCTAGCATGCATGAGGCACTGGGTTCGATCCTCAGTACCACATAAAAATAAATCAAGGTATTGTGTCCATCTATAACTAAAAGAAATATTAAAAAAAAAAAAGGATTGGGAGTATAGCTCACTTGTAGAGAGTCCCTGAGTTCAATCCCTATTACCAGAGGGTAGAAAAAAAAGAAAGAAAGAAACTAAATTATTAATGGTCATACATGCATGATAGTTGCACACCCTTTTGCCAGTCCTAATAGTATTTTGGTAATCAGATGCCATTTCATGCCAGGATGGTTATGACTAGTAAGAGCACCTGACTGCCAACAGGGTGCTTCATTGTTCATTTAATTTTTTGTTTTTGTGGTACTGGCAATTGAATCCAGGCGCATTTTACCACTGAACTATATTTTGTCAGTCCTTTTTAAATTTTTATTTTGTGATAGGGTCTCATTAATTTGCTGAGACTGGCCTTGGACTTGTGAAACTCCTGTCTTAACCTCCTGAGTAGCTGGGATTATAGGCATGTGCTACCTGCTCTTATGACCATCTTTGAGCTGAGACATTGGTCTTTTGGTTTGGATTATTTTGTGTTTTGTTTTTGGTACTGGAGATTGAACCTGTGTATGCTTTACCACTGAACCACATACTCAGTCCTTTTTATTTTGAGATAGGGTCTTGGTAAAGTAGCCGGGATTACAGACATGTATCACTGCACTCATCCAATTCACTTAATTTTTATAAAACTCAGTGTTGTTGGCAGACAGATGAGTAGGCCAGTTTCTGGAGGAGGAAGCAGAAGCCAGTCTCCAGGGCACACACCTCTAATCCCAGTAGTTGGGGAAACTGAGGGCAGGAGGATTACAAGTTTGAAGCCAGCTTCAACAACTTACTGAGACCCTGTCTCAAAAAATAAAAAGGACCAGGGATGTGACTCAGTAGTAAAGCAACCCTGGGTTCAATTCCCAGTGTAAAAAAGGGAGGAAGGAGGAAGCAGGAATGAGACTGGTTGAGGGAGTTGTCCCAGCTGCACTGCTGATCAGCGGCTGTGTCCAGCCCACTCACTGGTGGCATGTGTCTACAGTGGGAGTTCTCAGGAAGCGGTTGCCTAAGGGACCAAACATTTATGTTCCTTCTTCCTTGGAAAATGGTGGTGTTTGGCCAGATGGCCCAGGTGGGAGCTGTTCTTAGGAGAGTGGGAACTGAGAAGTCCAGCAGTCGTGCCATTTACCTCAAAGCCCTTTCCATGTTCACCCTCCCAACAGAAGCAGGGAGCATCCTGATCTGCAGCTGTGGTGCCAGCCCTGGAAACAGCACTCAGGGGAGGGAAGAGCCCAGTCCAGACACATTCATGGCACGGATGCCAGGAGCAAGGAGGAAGTCCTAAGCTATAGAACTTTGAATGGGGTGGTGGAGAAGCCTCTGCCCCTGCCCCGGTCTGTGGAAGAGTCCTATATCACCAGTGAGCACTGCTACCAGAAGCCCCGTGCCTATTACCCTGCTGTGGAGCAGAAGCTGGTGGTAGAGACACGGGGCTCTGCCCTCGATGATGCAGTTAACCCGCTCTGTGAGAATGGTGACGATTCCCTCTCCCCTCGCCTGGGCTGGCCTCTAGACCAAGACAGGAACAGAGGGGACAGTGATCCCAAACCCAGCTCCCCAAAGGTATGTGCTTTGCTTGTACTTGTTCTTCATTCCAAGTTTGAGTGCTCATAAGTTTTTAATAGAACCATAGTTAAATTTGCTTATCATAGATTGTGTTTTGTTTTGCTAAAATGGCTGCAGTCAGGAGAGTCCACTTAAAGTCATAGGTTCCAGGATACCCTACCAAACTCAATCGTCAGTGAGTGGAGGTGAGGGGTGGAGAGGTGGGAAGTAAGTAGCGGGGAGAGCAGGGCTGATTGGAACTTGAAAATGTGAAACTAAGGGCTGGGGTGGTGGCTCAGTGGTAGAGCGCTTGCCTAGCATGCGTGAGGCACTGGGTTCAATCCTCAGCACCACATATAAATAAATAAAAAATAAAGGTCCATCAACAACTAAAAATATATATATATATATAAAAAAAAGAAAACGTGAAACTAAGAAAACTTTATTTTTTTTCACATATTATAATTGTATCTAGCAATAATAATTGCTAACTGTTATAAGGCAAGGCATAATGTTTTTGATAAAATTGTGATATCCTTATTTTGACTTTTAACTTTGCTTCTGTGTCATAAGCAGGATCACTTTCATCAGAATAGTCACTACTTTCAATAGTTTCCAATGAACCTTCTGTGTTTTGTTATATTAGTCATTCTCTTCTGGATCCCTCTTTTGTCATCCTCTAATCGCCAGTGTTTTTCATATTTAACTGTTTACTAGTCTCATTGTGCTTTTGTAAGTTGTCAGTGAGGCTTTGTCTGATTTCAGAACTTCTCTGTCCTGGTCATTCTTACTTTCACAGACTTTGGTTCGTTGGCATCATCAGCATTAAATACATTGCTGCATTCTGCCAAGAAGGAGCATCCTAGATTATGCCTTCCAGGGTGGGGATTATACCTCATTCATCCTTTGTCCTTGCCTGTGTCTAAACAGTGTGGGGCCAGGGTGGTAAGAACAGTCTTTTGAGACAGACCCAGTTCCAAGTCATATCAGCCACTTTGTGATTCTGATAACTTCCCTTCCCTCATCAGATCCTATCTCCTCATTTGTAGAATGGGGCCCCCAGACAGTACCTCTCAGTGATTGTGGAATTTGTTTGTGAAAAGCTGTCAGAACATTGCTTTGCACATAGTAAGCACTAAATCAATATTAACTGGAATTTGTTTCATTTTGAATGAATGAAAGACTGATTTTTCAAACTCCAGAAAAGGTTGGCAATTCTGTGGACTAGATATGCTTTCTAATACAAAATCAGAAAATACCTGTCAAGGCAACCAAGGGTTTCTTCACGTGATGGTGAGCTGACTAAAGCCATCACTGTGTTCACATATCTTGTCCCGTTTGATCCTCATGAGCCTTCAAAGTAGGTTTTACTACCTCTATTTTCCTGGAGGAGGACTGGAGGCTCAGAGAGCAAGTAACTCACCAGGCCACACATTCAGCAAGAGTCAGAGCCAGGACTCTCCAAACTTGACCCATGTGCTAACTCTCATCCACATTAACCCTTCTTTAATAAGCTCCCTAGGTCTTGGGTGGCCTAGTTCAGGCTGGGGCATTGGGCTAGCCAGGGGAAGCATCTTCTGGGCCACCTGATCTAGATGTTTGTGCTACCCCAAGGAGGTGGTATTGGTGTACTGTGCAGGCTTCTGCTCAGTACCCACATGAGAAGGAAGAAAGGGAGATGGGGATTTGGAGTTTTCAGATGGCAGCTGGATTTTCAGAGGATTGCAGACACTTGGGCTCTCTCTGCTTAGTAACTTAAATGTCATTACATCCTCAGGTGAGGGAATATATCTCCAAAAAGGTCCTACCAGAGGAAGCCCCTGCTCATAAGCTGTTGGACAGAGGTGGAGAGGGGCTGTTGAGCTCTCAGCACCAGTGGCAGTTTAACCTGCTGACACACGTGGAGTCTCTTCAGGATGAAGTCACACATAGAATGGATTCCATTGAAAAGGAGTTGGACGGTAGGGCTCCTCCCTTGGCTACCTGCCCATTGGCTTGAACTCTCCCTTCCATGAGCTGATTTCTTGTTTTTTTTGTTTATTTCCCTTTTGAATTGGGGTCTGACTATGGTGCCCAGGCTGGTCTTGAACTCGTGGACTCAAGTGATCCTCCTGCCTTAACCTCTAGAATATCTGGGACAACAGGCATATGCCATCATACCAGCTTGAGTTGCTTTTTCAACACCACCACTACCATACCCACACACACAAACCCCTTCTCTGGGTGCATGCATGCACACTCGAACACACACACACCAGAATCTGGCTCTCCAGAGACATCTGTATTCTTGCCTGTTCTTTTCAGCCTCACCCCCCCTCAAGATGGACAAACCTTACTTTTAGTATTATTGGGTACTTGTAAAGTCTAATAATATCAGAGGTCCTGACTTTTGTGTCCAATCCCTTTTATAAAGCCTAATATGCAGGGCTGGGGGTGTAGCTTAGTGGTATAGCATGTGTTTAGCATGCAGGAGGCCCTAAGTTCTACCTTCATTACCACAAAAACAAAACTAACCAAACAAAATGTACATATACAGAAGAAGAGCAACTGGACCCTGTTGTGGGAAATGTGTAATCTGAGCAAATATTTACTAACACATTTCTGTGGGAAATTAAAAATTTGACTTGAATTTTTAGGATGTTTAAAGATATAATCTGAAAAACCTTTTATTTCAACGTTTGATACACTCTAAAATGAAGCCTTCTCCTCTTTAGCCAGTAGAGATTTAAGAACTTGACTGAGTCATTTGTGTAGCCTGGGATATTTCTCTCTGATGTTGGTGGTGATGGACAGGCCAGAAGGACTGAATTTGTAATTATGTACATGTTCAAGTTCAGTCTCTCTTGACCCTCAGGAAATTATCAGTTTTGGTTTTGAAGATAAAATTCTTTCTTTCTTTCTTTCTTTTTTTTTTTGGTACCAGGGATTGAACTCAGGGGTACTCAACCACTGAGCCATATCCCCAGCCCTATTTTGTGTTTTATGTAGAGACGGGGTCTCACTGAGTTGCTTAGTGCCTTGCAGTTGCTGAGGCTGGCTTTGAAATCATGATTCTCCTGTTTCAGCCTCCCAGAGTGCTGGGATCACAAGTGTGAGCCACTGCGCCCGGCTTCTTTCTTTCTTTTTGGTACTGGAGATTGAACTGAGGGGCACTCGACCACTGAGCCACATCCCCAGCCCTACTTTGTGTTTTATGTAGAGACAGGGTCTCACTGAGTTGCTTAGCGCCTTGCCCTTGCTGGGGCTGGCTTTGAACTCGCGATTCTCCTGTCTCAGCCTCCCTAAGTGCTGGGATTATAGGCATGCGCCACCATGCCTGGCTAAAATTCTTTCTTGATTATTTATTTCCAGATTGTTTTCCTCGTAAAAATTGAGCCCACTTAAGAAGTAAATGTTCACAGGGCTGGGATTGTGGCTTAGTGGTAGAGCGCTTGCCTCGCATGTGTGAGGCACTGGGTTCAATCCTCAACACCACATAAAAATAAATAAATTGGGGCTGAGGTTTTGGCTCAGTGGTAGAGTGCTTGTCTTGCATGTGTGAAGCACTGGGTTCTATCCTCAGCACCACATAAAAAATAAATAAAGATACTGTGTCCATTTACAACTAAAAAAATCTAAAAAAAACCAACCAAACAAACAAATAAATAAAAGATATTGTGTCCATCTACAACTGAAAAAATACATATAAAAAAAGAAATGTTCAGTTTGAGGATTTTTTTTTAATATTTTTTTATTTGTTGACGGATCTTTATTCATTTGTTATTTATATGTGGTGCTGAGTATCGAACCCAGTGCCTCACGCATGCTAGGCAAGCGCTCTACCACTGAGCTACAGCCCCAGCCCCAGTTTGAGGATTCTGGTTACAGTCAGGCTAGGATGTCTTTACTGAAGATATAAGTTAGGTGAGGAATGACCTGGACCCCCATGTGGCTGAAGTCAAACCAGGGCAGGAAAATGTTGATAGAAAGCCTTCCTGGAACTCCTGGAACTGCTGCCAAACTTTGAAGGGAGTGGTGATGTTTTCTGCTGGAGAGGGGTGATTTGGTGGTTGATGAGAGCAGCACTAGGTCAATGTGAAAAGGGCTGACCTGTTGGAGAACAAAAAGGAAGGGGAGAGGGGGTGGAGAGACAGATGCATTGACTGGTCTCCTCATCCTCAAGCTCACATCCTGCCTCTGAGGCAAGCCCAAGAACACACCTGGAAAGGTGTTTCTGTGTATCTCTTTTACTTCTAAGAGGTTTCTTAGGTTCCTTAAAATAGTAATGGATGCTACTGCCTATGAAAAACATGCTAAGATTGAATGTCAGACTGGAAATTGTAGATTTTGAGAGAGCGGCAGAAGTGTCTCTGAGTCCCTGAGAGGAGGCCTAGCACCCTGGAGACAGGATGAGTGTCCTGTTGTTGCCAAAGGAACCAACCTCAAGGGAGAAGTCAGAGCCTGTGCAGATCTTATCTTCCTTGAGCCCTGGGCTTACCAAGTGGGCATTTTGGCAAGACGATAAGCCTGGGCTGCCTCTGGCCTTCCAGTAGACCTGTCCTGTGTCCCGCTGATTGGGATTCACATATTCTTATGTGTTCCAATACTCTAGGCCCTGAGAGGCACCAGGTATGCATGAAAATCAATTTTATTTAGGTAAATAGACTTTTTATTTAGTTAACACACGTTTGTGTTGTACATAAGATTCATCAGAATCCTTTTTTAGGGAGTCAGATCCTCAGTTCATTTTACATCTTCAGTGTGTTAGAAGAGACAGATTTCAATGACATCATCTTATCACAAGTAATTACAAACCATGGTAAGTGCTCAAAGAAGAGTGTGTGATAGCACCTCTAACACAGGGACCAGATTCTGGGAGGAGAGTTGGAGAAGGCATCCCTAAGGAATAACTTTCAGGGAACAGAGAATTTAGGAGGATGAACAGTTTTGGGCTCATATGAGGAGGGGAGGGGATTGTGTGGCAGATGATAGGCTGCTTGAGGAACAGCCATTGTGAGGGTCTTCTTTCTGCCCTCCAGAATTCAAAAGGTGCTCAGTACAAATTGGTGCATGGACTAGAACTGCTATAGGCAAGCTGGGGTAAGCAGAGGGTCTAAGTGGAAGGTCTTAAGTGGCTCTTGACAAAGGTATAGGATTCCCAGTGGTCTCTCCACCAAAGCCAGAGCTTTGTTAAGGGGAAGGCAAACATCTTTCTATAGAGAAATCCCTACCTCAAAAGAAAAATACTTTTCTAGATGTTGAACCAATAATCAAGTGTATTAGTACCTAGACATCTTACATTAAATACTTAAAGGCAGAAAATAAGAGTATTTTATGTAACCAATAATTATGTATCAATCAAGAATTAATAGGAAGCAACTCAGAATTGATGGTGATAAAAACAGACCTTTTCAAATCCCTGTAGATTTTTTGGTACCGGGGATTAAACCCAGAGGCACTTAACCACTGAGCCATATACCCTGCCCTTTTTATTTTTTGAGACAGGATCTTGTTAAATTGCTCAGAACGTTGCTAAGTTGCACAGGCTGGCTTTGAACTTGTGATCCATCTGCCTCAGCTTCCCAAGTAGCTGGGATTATAGGTGTGTGCCAACGTGCCTGGCAGATTTTTACCTTTCTTGACAGGAGGCTAAAATACCAGGCTATTTACAACATGGGGAAACTTTAGAAAGAGTGGGCAGTTATACTAAGAAGAGTGGGTCCTTTAAAGCCTTCTAGTTTCTACACTAACACAATAGCCAGTTGCAGTGTGTTGCCATTTAGTTAAAATTGAATAAAATTTAAAATTCAGCTTTTCAGTTGTACTTGTTTCAAGTGCTCAGTAGCTGCATACACTAGTGGCTACTGTTTTAGATAGCAGAGACATAGATCACTTTCATTGTCACAGAGTTCTTTTGGACCATGCTGCTGTAAAGCACTTGAGCTCTGTCCCAGAAGTAATGCTTTGTGGGGCAGGTGTTGAGGCAACATTGGCTGAAATTTCAGGCCCTCTTCCCTATCCCCCCAGAGTGGTCAGATGGGTTAAGGAGCTGAAACTCTTGCTGAGGTTCTTGAAAAGCAAGTGTTGGAGGCTCACTGGGTTTCAATCTCTCTCTTCTGCCAACAGTGCTGGAGAGCTGGCTTGACTACACTGGGGAATTGGAGCCCCCAGAGCCGCTGGCCAGGCTTCCGCAGCTCAAGCATTGCATCAAGCAGCTGCTGACAGACCTGGGCAAGGTGCAGCAGATCGCCCTCTGCTGCTCAACATGAAACTGGGCACCCAAGACTAATGGGGACACAATCCTGGGGCACCTGCAGGAGGAGCTTCATATATTTAAATAAATAAACTTAGCATGCCGAATGCACGTGACACCAACTTCAGGGATCTGGCCAGGAGTGTGAAGACATTGGACAAAGAGGCCATTTTGGCTGCTGGAGGGCAGGGCACTCTGATCTGGAAGCCTACCAAGAAGGTAGCAAACAGACTCGGGATTCCCTTCTGTGCACATCATTGAATGAAGAGAGTCTTTTTGCACAAACTTCACTTGAAATCGTGCCACTGATGATAAATGGAATGAGAGCCAAAAAAGTTTGTTGGAAACAGTTGTAAATTCAATTTACAGTTTATTTAATTGACTTTTCTATCAGGTTGGGGCACATGCCAAACCTTTTGATTTCTGCCTGGCATGTTTAGGCAGCAGATATCATTTTCATTTTCCAGCTTCATGGGAATGTTGGGACTTGACCGTGCTGTGGAAGTTGGGAAGGAGCAGAGGCCTTAGCTGCCCTGCTTTCTCCTTAGGACTCTTCACTTTTCTCACCACATCTCTTGCATGACTTCATGGTACAAGGGACAAGTTTTATGTTTTTTGCCCCAGAGTTTGCTGTGTTTTGGCTTTTCACAGAGGCCATACAGCTGAAGGAACAAGAATCTTGCTATGAAAGAATCTAGGAGGAATTCCAAACTGAAGCAGGCAGGGTCTGGAACCCAAAGGACAGCAGTTTCTATCCACTTCTTAATATTGACAGCTTCCCAGTTCTATTTAAAGTCCAAAAAAGGAAAAAAAGTTTCCCAAAATTTTGAACTCTTCCACTGTAAAGATTTGTTACAAAGAATGTGGTTTGGGGAATTACCTTATTTTATATTGTGGTCAACAAACTTCAGATTCCATATGTGCCACTTTTCTCCTTTCCTGAAAGGTATGTTCAATAGTTGGCATTTTCAGAATTGTTAATATACTTTAACACTTTAAATTTCCTGTTTATATTACTCGGTGAAGTCAAGGTGATTATGCTGCTTAAGGTCCAGGTACAATCTATTTGTACCTTCTGAAACAATATTTGTGTTACTTTTGTAGGTTATAGTCCACATGTAATTGCTGTATTTTGTTTTGTTTCTATTGGGCAAAGCTAAAACTTTTCATACTTTAATGACCTGTTTCACTAGTTTTCTTATCACTAAAGGCAAAAATCAAAGCACAGCTGTCCATTAACACTCTCATTAATTATGGGTTTATGAATCTGTAATGTCATATGCTGCAAATATTTACTATGTAAACGTAAAAGCCAGTATCTCAATAGCAATGACAGTATTTCTAGCAACCGTTGGAATGGTTGGGCTTTAAGACACAGGTCATTGTCTTCATAAATTCAGGCCTCTGGACCTAAGATGTTTCAGGGAATGCCTTGTCTAGTGATTTATCCATTGTTTGATATAAAATGAATTATAGGACAAGTTGACCTGGTTGCCTGTATAGCTGATCCATGTGGCTATAATATCTGTGATGATGCTGACACAATTCCTCTACAAGAGGCTGTTTCGCACTGCATTGGTGTTTCTGGTGTGGGCAGAAATGGCTCAAGGTTTGTGTGGCAACTGTGTTGTTGTGTGGATAATTTATCAGACAGCTGCATTTTAAGATTTGTGTGATGTTTTTCTGAAAAGGGAAGAAAACAGGATGATTTTCTATAGCCACAACTATGAGCTATGATTATTGTATTATTGATTTTTCTGAAACTACATTTGAGTATCACATCTGGGGAAGCTGTAATTTTTAAGGTAGTCAATTCAATGCCTTGTTCAAAGATGGAAACTGAAACTGAATTATCCTAATTTTGTCAAGTGGCCATTACAAGGTTTATCATTTAGGTTTTGTAAAATAATCCTGTTTCACTCATTGTGACTTTTGTTTTTAGGGAAGCAGGGAAGATTCCCCCACGTTCTGATAACCTCAGTGTGCTTCCCTAATTTAAAGCCATGTTGAGGGCTCCATTCCCAATTCCTGGGTCAAGGTGAATTAACCCCAAGTTGGAGCACTGGAAACTGTTATTTGCAAACATTGCCGATACCATTTAGAAATATGTGCACTACCTAAGTCTTGCCTATTGAGAAAAGCTGTCCACCTATAAAAAAACTGCCTTGACAAAAACAGTTCTGGTTTGACTAATCATTTTGCTTAATTGATGAGTTTATACAAGGTGGATTCTCAATGAGCCAACACTGCACTGTGGATACATATCTATGTTTACGCGCTAGTAGAACGGAAGGCGCTGTATATAGAAATGTTGCTTTGAAGCAATATTTGCAAAACATGCAAACTTCTGTATCTGTATTTGGAAAAAATAAAACAGGTTCTTGTTGCTGTTTCAGTCACATATTACTTACAAAATTTTTTCTTATTTTTTGTATGTATTATTTAATCTGTAACTTTTTTTTCTTTGCAGTACTTGGGATTGAACCCAGGGGTGCTTTACCACTGAGCTATATCCCCAGCCTTTTGTTTTGGTACCATGGATTGAATTTAGGGGTACTTGACCACTGAGCCACTTCCTCAACCCTATTTTTGTGTTTTATTTAGAGACAGGGTCTGAGTTGCTTAGCGCCTTGGGGCTGCTGAGGCTGGCTTTAAACTCGTGATTCTGTCTCAGCCTCCCAAAGTGCTGGGACTACAGGCTTGCGTCACCATGCCCAGCTCCCAGCCTTTTTGAGACAGGGTCTCTACCTTGCTGAGGGTCTAAGTTGCTGAGGCTAGCCCTTAATTTGCGATCCTCCTTCCTCAGCCTCCCAAGTCACTAGGATTACAGGCAGTGCACCACTGTGCCCTGCTTGTAACCATTACCTTTTAAAGCAAGCCTGCTTTTATCTTTTAAACACATCTGTGTTTTGCAGGAGGCAAACTCAGACTCTGTCTAGAAATCCCAAGAATATACAAAATGCTTATTTTTTTGTGCTGGTGATTGAACCCAAGGCACCCTACCACTGAACTACATCCTCAGCCCTTTTACTTTTAGACAAGGTCTCACTAAGTTCCTGAGGCTGGCCTTGAACTTGCCATCCTCCTGCCTCAACCTCCTGAGTTGCTAGGATTACAGGGATCAGTTCTTAAATCCTACCAGAAGCCTAAAATTTGACAAGGAAGGAGATAAGCAAGTCCAATGGCAAAAACCCTAGCTCACAAACCAGACCTAGTCTCTCTGTAAGGGCAAGCAGTAAATAAAACACTTCACATTAGAATATAGCCCAGTAACTTGGGAAGCTTATGCCCAAAATGCAAGTGGAGCAAGTTGGTAGCTGTATTGGTTCAGAGGTAGCCAGTGAAGTGAGCATTTAATAACTTTAGCTATTTTGCCTGCAGAATCCCACAACCATGATGTATCCCTATCTGTCTTTTCAGGTAGGAAACAAAACTCAGGTTCTAGGCAGTAAGAGGCAGAGGAAGAATGGAACTGCTGAAATTTTCATCAAACAACCTTCCACTAAACAAAGGAAACCCAAGAGGGTTCTTGGCAGTCAGAAGAAAAACTTCACAGATGAGGTGGAGGAATGGCCCAGGTCTAGCCAACATTTAAGGATCTCACAATAGGCAACGAAAGCCCAGGGAACAGCAAAGGCTTTATTCTCATGGGCTTCCAGCTTCCTTTCGCCACCAGCAGAAAGGAGGTAGGAAATAAACTCGGTAAAATAAACCCAATAAAGGACGAACGAAATAGACACACCAAGGCCACGGGAGCTGTCAAAACTCGTTTTTCATTAACATGGGGTGGGGTGCCAGGCTCTCATGCCAGGCTCATGGCCCCAGTCTAAGAAAGTGCTCAGCCTCGCCGCTCAGCCGGTGATGCGCACGTCCGCGCGGCGCCGGAGCCGCCGGGCCCGCGCCGCCTCAGGTAGAATGGCCAGTAGCTGCTCCTGCACCAGCATCTCCACCATCTGCTCCTTTGTGCGAATGTCGGGCCGCAGCCACTGGCGAGAGAGCTCCCGCAGCTGCCGGAACGCCTCCCGGGGACCAGCCGCGTCCTGGTAGCGGAACTGCCGGAAACGCTGGCGGAACGTCTCGGGGCCGGGCCTGGAGCCACCCGGACCTGCGGGAAAGCGCGGGGCAGCTTCGGCTTGAGGCGCAGAACCCAGAGGTGCGGGCCCCAGAGGCAGCTCCTGAGCCGCGAAGGCCGCCGCGGGGGGCATAGCATTCACTTCAGGGATCGCGGCGTTGGCGCGGGGGGGATCAGGGGCAGGCGGAGAGGACTCCGAAATCCAGGAGCCTGCAGAGTTGGATTCAGGGTCTGAGTTCGGGCCGGCTCCCTCCTGCTGCTCGGGGGGAGTCGCCGCTAGACTCCCGGTGGTTGCTAAGCTCGGCTCGGTCGCCGCCATGACTTCGGTTCCCGGCGTCACTCTTTGTCCGGCAACTATGGGCTCAGCACTGCGTCTGCGCGGGGTTGGGGTGAGGGAAATGTTTCTCGCTAAAGAGCAGAGCCCGCACCACCCTTGCTGGAGGCCGACTCGGAACCCACCGAAAGCTCGCCGAGCTTACCTGCACCGGCGAAGTAGCCGGAGCGACCGGAAGTGGGAGTCTCCTGTGGCTTCTCTATGATCAGGTCAGCGCGAGAGCACCCGGAAGCCGACCTCTGGCTTCCGGGAGCGACGCCCCCTAGCGTTGCGCAGTCACATCAGGAGGCCGCTGAGACCCGGGTGCAGCCGTCAGATGTCAGCGTGCAGGGGGACTCTCTAGGTAGTGGCGCGTCCGACCTCCAGTCGCATTCAGAGTCGGTGTCGGAGCATGAGTTGGAATGGGAGCCGGAAAAGGCGCCGGAGGAGCCGCCCAGAAATGAAGAGGTAGACTTCAAGTTCCGTATCTCGGCCGCAAAACTAACACACTCTGGCTCTCTCACTCTCTCTCGTTGTCCTAGGAAAATTTAAATTACATATATGGCTTACAGTATGTTTTTGTTGAGCAGCTCTGGGATGAACTGTTGAAGTCAGGCTGGCTTGGAATTTCGTTTGTGGGAGTTCTTTCCCTGACCACCCCTGGCAGTAATGGTGCCTACCTCAGAATTGTTGGGAAAATTAAATAAGTCCTTAGAAAGGTAGAGCTTTAAAAATGTTTGCTGCTGTTTTCATTAGGTAAATTGCTTATCATTTCTTATTTCTGAAATAAGAAATTTGGATATAATAGAACTTCATACTGCGAGAATTTAGAAGATGCAGGTAAGTGTGTAGCGCTGACAGCCCTTCGGTAGATATTATATTGTTTGACAGCTGATTCATAAACAGGTTTTGTATCTCCATTTTACTGAAAGAGAAACCGAGGCCCAGAAAGGGACAAGGATCCCATAAGTCTCTTGCTGTGCCTTTGAGCTCTGTGGAGATGCACATTTAACAATGATCAACACAGTGGCCCTTATGGGAAACTTGCCCTTCCTCCTGTAGGATGTCTCCCTTGGATGGGTAGAAGTAAATCTAGTGGAATAGATTTCAAACTCTTGAAAGTCATCACAATGGGTCTTTAATGGTATTTAGCTGTTGACATGTAAATCTTGGGAGATTTTTAGCTTTTATTTCTTTTTGAAAAAGTGGAAGAGCTGACTACTCTATACAAACGGATATAGTGAGTAGGAACAAAATTTTGTGCCAACTACAGGCTAGATGGAGTGGTTAGGATCCAGAGAAGGGGTGAGATGAGGTTGGAAGGATGACAGGAGGGGAAGTCATAAAGGTATAGCATTTCATATTTAAAATTTAGTCCTGTCCCCTTGAAAAAGAGAATGAAATCCTATGGTACTTGGAATCATGAATTGTGGAACAAATCATGGGATGTCACATCTGTAGTCCATCCTTTCTTCCATCCTTATTGGGATCATGGAATATTAGAGATAGAGGAGGAATCTTAGAGATCTATTAGAAAAATGGACTGTTAGAATGGAAGGCTGTTAGAAATTGAATGAAAAATCCACCTCAGTTGTCCTAAACCTTTATAGGTTACCCAGAATCAGAAAAAAATTATAATACCTCTTCTAAGAAAAGAGATACAGTCATATGCTTCTATATACAATTTCAAGTAATTTGCATGTATCCTTCAGTTTACCCAGAGGCCCCCCAAAATACATATTTATAGTGGGGCATGGTGACGCAGGCCTGCAATCCCAGTGGCTTGAGAGGCTGAGATAGGAGGATCTTGAGTTCAAAGCCAGCCTCAGCAACTTAGTGAGGCAGCCTTAGCAACTTAGGCCTTAAGCAACTCAGCAGGATCCTGTCTCTAAAATATAAAAATGGGCTGGAGATGTGTCTCAGTGGTTGACTGCCCCTAGGTTCAATGTCTTCTACCAAAAAAAACAAACAAAAAACAACATATTTATATATGTTCTGTTCTGTTTTGCAGATTAAGAAGTCAACATGCAAAAAGGTGAAGAAT
The DNA here is from genome assembly GCA_004024805.1 of Geosciurus inauris. NCBI lineage: Eukaryota > Metazoa > Chordata > Mammalia > Rodentia > Sciuridae > Geosciurus > Geosciurus inauris. Next base: position 29,540 of record PVHX01020412.1, read on the forward strand.
TGGTCAAAAATCAAATATCTAGTAAGTGGTTCTATGAGGACGGAAATTGTTTGATTTCTGTTCCAATGCTTTTGTCATATTCTTTTTTTTTTTTTTTTTTGGTACTGGGGATTAAACTCAGGGGCACTCGACCACTGAGCCACATCCCCAGCCCTATTTTGTGTTTTATGTAGAGACAGGGTCTCACTGAGTTACTTAACGCCTTGCCATTGCTGAGACTGACTTTGAACTCGCGATTCTCCTGTCTCAGCCTCCCAAAGTGCTAGGATTACAGATGTGTGCCACTGCGCCCAGCTTCATATTCTTTTTTTAAAATATATTTTTTAGTTGTTGATGGACCTTTATTTTACTTATTTATTAGTATGTGGTGCTGAGAATCGAACCCAGTGCCTCACACATGCCAGGTGTTCTACTACTGAGCCCCAGCCCCAGCCTTATCACATCCTTTTTATTATCATTAGATTGAGAGCTCATTTGGGAAGGGTTTGTAAATCATTAATCTTGTGTAACTTAGCTTCTGATACAGACCTGACTTCCAGTAAACCCTTGGTAAGCACTGATTTAAAAAGAAGAGGAGAACAACATGGATTGCAGACTACCTGTGGAAGGAAGAGGTCTAACATGATTCCTAGACTCTTTCAGAGACTTTAGTGTCTTGATGACACACTGTTGCTGGGGTTGTGTACAAGAAGCCTGAATACTTTTATAAAAATCTTTTTATTTCGAATTAATTATAGATTTATAGAAAGTAGCAAAAAAAAAAGCAGAGTGGTCTCTTGTACTCTTCACCCAGTTTTCCCTAATAGTAACATCTTATATAACTATAATACAGTATTAAAACAGAAATCCAACATAGGTGCAATCCACAGACCTTATTATTATGATTGCCTACTTTTACAAGTAATTGTTTGTATATATGTATATATAGGTCTATAGGTCTATGTAATTTTATCATGTATAGATTCATGCAATTATTAACCACAATCAGTATTAGAACTATTTGATCACCACAAAGATCTTTCATGTTATCTCTTTATAATTGTACCCAGTTTTCTTCCCTTCCCTTCATTCCTAACCACAGATAATCACTAATCTATTCTCCATCTGTATAATTTTGTCATTCAGAAAAATTCTCTGAAAAGATTCATCCAGGTTGTTGAATATATTGATAATATATTCTTTTTTATTTTATTTTTATTTATTTATTTATTTTTTTAATGTTTATTTTTTTTTTTAGTTGTAGGTGACAGAATATCTTTATTTTATTTTTATGTGGTGCTGAGGATCGAACCCAGTGCCTTATGCGTGCTAGGTGAGCACGCTACCACTGCGCCATAATCCCAGCCCCATATTCTTTTTTATTGCTGAGTAGTAATCCATGGTATGTATCAAGGTTTATTTAACCATTCACTTGTTGGAGGACGTTGGGATTATTTCCGATTTAGGGATATTACAAATAAAGCTGCTGTGAATTACTTTATGATACAGTCTTAGGTAACTATATAATCTTTCAGAGCCTGCGGGTGATAACAGCTAAAGAGGATAACTCTGAATAGTCAGTGAATAAAGGAATTAGTACAGGCTCTGGCACAAAGTATGTGTTTAGTAATTTTTTAAAATGGCAATAGTAAGAGATAACACTTGAATGTGTAGTTATAGTATGTGGTATTTTTAAAAACTCACAGGCAGCAGGAGGTGTAGCTCAGTGGTAGAGTGTGCTTAGCATATACAGGCTCTGGGTTCAATCCCCAGCACCAAAATTGCACAAGTAAAATTTTGAAAGTCATAGGCATTGCACTTATTAGCCATTCTTAAGCATTTCTATGTGATACTTTATCAATGAGAAATTAAGGTCTAAAAATATTAACTTTCCCAGGTTCAGCCAGTGTTTTAGGATTGAAATTCAAACTGGTTGAATCTAGAGGTAATAGGAAGCCATGTAAGGACTTGAAACAGGGAAAGGGTGATTTGTTGTAGGAGACTCACTCTGGATAAAAAATACTGCTTTAGGGCCGGGGTTGTGGCTCAGTGGTAGGATGTGTGAGGCACTGGGTTTGATCCTCAGCACCACATAAAAATAAATAAATAAAAAATAATAATAATGTCCATCTACAACAAAAAAATATTTTAAAAATACTGCTTTATTGCTGACTATTTAGGTTATTTCTTTTCATTATTAAAATAATATGGCAGTCATCTAGTGTTTAAAGATCTTTCTGTATCTTGGATTCCAAATGCCTGTTGCTATCAAATTTATTTGGTTTCTGATTTTGGAAAACAAAGGTTCTTTTTTGGGGGGGCGGGGAGGTACCAGGGATTGAACTCAGATGCACTCAGCCACCGAGCCACATCCCCAGACCTATTTTTTATTTTATTTAGAGACAAGGTCTCAATGAATTTGCTTAGCATCTTGCCATTGCTGAGGCTGGCTTTGAATTCATGATCCTCCTGCTTTGGCTTCCAAGCCACTGGGATTACAGTTGTGCACCACCGTGCCCAGCAACAAGGGAT
>PVHX01020413.1:0-32056 GCA_004024805.1 Geosciurus inauris
AAAAAAAAAAAAAAAAAAAGAAAGTCACTCAGAAATTTTTCAAATCTGTCCAAGACAGAGTCAGTGGATGCAGGCTGCAGGTAAAGTGTTCAAGATCTACTTCCCAACCTCTACTCTCTACTTCCTTAGCTTCTCTGACTTTTACCTTTTTCAGACACATCAGGCACCCTTTGGTTCCTCAAACACACTAGGAAGGTCTCACCTCATAGCTTTTGAATGTGCTGTTTCTTTTGCCAATGCCTCACTCCTGCCCCTATTCCACAAGGCTTTTTTCTTTATCTTTTAGTGTCTTGTTTCAAATGCCACGTTCTCAATGGGATCTTCCCTAAATGTTCTCTTTAAAAAACATCATCCTAGCACAACACTTCTTACCCTCACATAATTTGTTTATTTCCAAAGCAAATATAATATTTTAATAAAATACTCTGCATTTGACTCTACATTTATTTATTATCTGAGCTCCTCAAGGAGATCTCACAATCCCATGAGAGCAGAGCATTTTGTCTATTACTGATTGAGTCTAGAACAAAGCTTGGCATACATTATCAATGAATAAATATTTGATAAATAAACTAAAATAATAAAAAGTCAATAAACATTTTCTTTGTAAAGCATTGCAAGTGATAGCACTGCAGCTACTTCCATCATCTTTTAATAGATCTGTGTTACTGTGCGACAACCGATTGAAATGATTTCTCAATTTTTAATTGGAGATACAAGGTTTGGATGGTAAATGATAGATATAAACATTTTACCTTTGTAGAAAATGTGAGATAACCATAATAGCCAGGACATTAGTGTCTTACAGTATCTCAGTTTCAAATCCCCTATTTTTTAACAGCAATTGAGAATAAAATAAATATAAATAATCTAATCAGAAGTCTGACTTCAGTCACTAAAGTTGCTAATCCTATTTTCACATTCAAATTCTTTGTTGAATCAATTTATAGTCCCATAAAGAGCCCAGGAGAAAAAGAAAATCTTAATGAAGGACCATGTAATAATTATATACAACTAGTGTTCTCAATTTCACTGCAGACATTTAGCCAAAGGTTTTGAGACTATTTATATAGACATTTATTTATGAGAGGAAAGAAAATAATCTCATCTTTCAGAGATTATTTAAAATTGATTCTAGTCTTACATTGTTTATGAATACCTGAGTAACTCTGTGTTTCATTAGATAAAAGTGACCTTCCGGAAGTCAGAAGATAAGAACAGTTTTGACTCAAACCCAACTCACCATTGGATTGGTATTTTAGAGAGACTATTGCACAATAATTTCTCTGCTATTTCAATGTGTAGTTGGAGTAAATATACTGAGGAAATAAACAAATCGCTGCAATGGTTGTCTCATTACAGTAAAGATCACTAAATGGAAGCTACAATTGTCTCACTGCCAAAAAGGTAAATCAGTATTACAGATATTCTACAAAGATGTCATTTTGTGCAAGGTCTTTCCAACTTGGCTGATATACAACACCATAAATAATAAATCATGAATAATAAGTATTTTTAGAGTTAATGAAATTTTACTTTAATCTCAGACTTTTATGTGAATGTGTGATGTCTTTTCTCCTGACTTAACTGTGTGTTCTTAAATTGTATGCACAACTCTCTCCTTTTGACCACATTTCAAACTCTCTTAGTACACACATATCCAACTTTATTTCCTATTGCTTTACATAATTGACTTATGTTATTGATAACAGTGTACTCTAAATTAGTAAATTTCATAGTCACTTTTCAGTTTTCAGCTGCATGTGGGATAGTCGACCACTCTACTCTTGTTATATGTACTTATTTGACTTCACTGATATGGCAGTTTCTTGATATTGTACTACCCTTGTGAAAGACAGTTGTTTCTCTGTCTTTGATTATGTCTATCTATACACAGCCCCAGGTAACATAATTTAGTGCCAGTAATGAAGTATAATATTCTGTTGTATTCTAAGATTATAATTTCAGCTCTCTTCTCAAATTAAACATGAACAAAGCAGATACACAGTTTCCACTCATATTTCCTGTTTCTTCCCAAGCAGTTCATATTACAGCAGACTCTACCAGTACTTGTCCAGTTACTCAGGCCAAGGACATGTGAATTACTCTTTCTCTCATATGCTGTTACCTAGTGCATTAGTAAATGATATTGTATGCATTATCAAATGTCAAAATTCAACAACTTCTTACACAACCTGCAGTTATCTACCTTAACCATGAATTTTAAACCACTATTCTAATCTCTTCCAGTCTATTCTTCAACATAGCCGGGATCTGTTCATACTTAAAACATAAAGAAGACCTTAAAGAAAATCAGAGGTCTTTGTTGGGGTCACTAATGTCTCTTTTGTTCTTTCCAACCTCCTTACTTACCCAACTTAACATGGCCCATAATTTTCCTCTGTCATAACAAGAATGACTGTCCAAATGTGACAACATCTATCATTAAATTATCCCATACTTCAAGGAATTCGAGAAAAATTTGTCAATAGAAGCTAATAAGGCCATTTTATGAAAATCAAATTTACTGTTGATAAACTAATGGTAAAGAATATGGTTAAAAAAGTGCCTTCTTTGATAATAAATATGAAAAACAATATAAGTATTTTTCAAATTATTAGTTAACTTTATTATGACATATCTATTATATGCCAATTAAATTAACATTTTTCTATACTGTTTGTGCTAAAATTAATTTGTTGTATATGATTGAAACATGATAATTTATACAACAGTGTGCATATATAACAAGACAAACATGTATTTAAACAGTTTTTAGTATGTTTGAGCATCTCTAGTTGTATTAACTATTGTTTCCTGGCATAAAATTACTAATAAATTATACTCATTAAGTGTTTTATGTATTTTTGACTTGACATTTAAAATTTGTGTCCTAAAGTATAAATAATACGTATTGTATATTCTCACTACATCCTGCACGGAGAGGGAATAAGTAAACCACACGGAGGTGTGAGCTGGCTGGAAATAAAAGGATGAAAAAATAGTATTAAGAAATAAAGACAAAAGACACAAGAAATATAATGAAAGAGGGGACTTGAGAGATAGAAAATACCTGATAGGTCTGATCCTAACAAAGGGAAAAAGCCTGCAAATGCTTTATTTGTAATGAAACACATCAAAGGGATTTATTGTGTGGAAGGGTTCTTCACAGTGATCAAGAAGTGAGAGGCTATTGGGAAGTTGGCCTGAGTGAGACTTATCACTTGCACAGTAATTCTTCCTCCTCCAGGCTGCTGGTGCCTCAAGGCTATTTGGGGGCACTGGTACTGCTTTCCACTTCTGAGGAGGTATGTTTGAACATAGGGCTGTCTAAACCAATAAATTCTGTGGTATCACAAAATTATCTTTGAGCAGGCATTGCCAAGGGAATGGAGCGATCTCAGATGGGTGATATGATACCAAGTTCTCCTAGGGGCACAACTCTGCTTAGAGATGGCTCAGACAAGCCCATAATTCATTCACAATTCCCAACAGTATATAATAAATATATTGAATTTATCATTGGGATCAATATATACAAATAATGTTTATGATATATCAATTTAAGTTGTAGAATTTTACTTAGTGGAAACTGGTTCTTTACCAGTTTCCTTTACACAAGCTTCCTAGCTTCTGAAAGGCAAAGAATATACATCTTATCATTATTTTTTCTTATTTTCCTTAGACAAAAAGAAAAATTACAGTGCAACTGTTGAGTTAAAATCTTACTAAAGACACCACACTACTTTCAAAGTATATAAAGATTTTTTTAAAAAATTGAGGAATACTACAATACAATAACAATGTTACAAAAGATTTATTGGAAAAAGCCATATAAAAATATTAAGAAAATATTAAGAAATTATAAACCTTGACAGGTGTACACATGTCAAGTGACTATCTTCTGTTATTAGAATCCCAAAATCTATAGTGTATAAACACATTAGATGATTTTTAATCTAGACTTTTATCTAGATTTTAATCTAGATTTTTATGTGTGCATAGGAATATTATGTTACATTTATTCTACTATCTTTCCTTTTGTTACCCTCCTTCCCTTCCTTTCATTTCCTTTTGATTAATCTAGTGAACTAATCATATTTCCACTATAAAGATAGAAATATTCTTCATCACTTAAGTTTTATGCTCAAAACTTGCTGCACCAATCTTTTTTATCCCTTCAACAGATAGGATATTTTATATTATTTTATTTGACAAATCCATATGTTTACATATATAAGACACTACAAAATTACAGCAATTTAGCACAACTCTATAGATAAAAATGTGACTGCATATCTTAGAATTCTCATGTATTTTATACTCTTGAAACAAGAAGGAATAGTCTCTTATTTATGGTCCAAGGATAACATTTTTCTTTCCTTTTTACACAAGATTAAGCCTTGTATTTATATTATTGTTGTATAGAAAAATATAACATTATTTTTATATGTTCCATTATAATATTGAGGCAGCTATTTAAAATGCAAAAGTTATCTTTTGGATAAGTACACTTCTAAAAATACAGATTAAGGAACAAATCAATTTTTTATTAAATAATTCCATCATCTAATAAAACATTATGCATTATGTCTAAATCAATAAGGCTAGCTATTTCAAAAAATTTTTTTCAAGTATGTGATTCCTATTATACCCTCTAAAGAAACTTTTTTTTTCCCTATGGTGCTGGGATCAAACTCAGGGCTTCAGAAATAGTAGGCAAGAACTCTACAACTGAGCCATATCCACAGACCTAGAGAAAACATTTTTTAAAATGCCTTTATTTTATTTTTAAAATGTGATAGTAAAGCTAGGCATAGTGGTGCACATCTGTAATCCCAAGGCTGAGACAGGGAGGATCACAAGTCAGAGGCCAGTCTCGATAACTTAATGAGAACTTGTCTCAACATTAAAAAAAAAAAAGTAGATAGATACAAAGGACTGAGAATAGAGCTCAGTGATCAAGACCAAGCTACCTTGAGTTCAATCCCTAGTACAAAAAAAAAAGCATAGTAAGTAAATCTACTTCCAATAAAATATTTGAAGTGTTATGTGAAACATTTTGCACACATGTTCCATGCTTTGGAAAAGGGGCATATATGCCTCCCCAACAATCCTCATTACCACATTAGTGACAAATTTCTCTCTCCAATCTCATCAGCTTATGATACTTTTTTTCTGGTTCTTTTTACATTATCCTGTATACTTTCAATTCCTTAGGTAAATGTGAAGTTGATATAGGATGTTGAACTAAAGATTGCCTCTCAAGTAAACATAAGTTTACAAGATTTGACTTTGCAACCTCTGATCTAAACTACTGAAAAAAATCTGTTGCTTCTCTTTTGAGGTGGGTGATTACACTGCAGAAATTTTTATAATGATACAAGTATTTTTTTATTTTTATTTTGTAGAAATTTTAACAAAGTTGAATTTGAATTTTTAACAATAAAGAGGGAAAGAATCTAATAGGTATACTTTCCCTACTGAAGTAAAACTTTAGAGGGTCACAATGCTACTCAATTAATTAATTAATACTACTTAATTAAAATAGCAGGCAAATAAGCATACATAGCATTGACAGTGCTAAGGTAAATTCTGTGAAAATTATGGGCAATTGTGTCACATAAAGATATAATGAAGTGTGGATGAAATACAGAAAAATATAAAAGCTAATCTTAAAAGTGAACATGTTAGTAACATCCAACATGTTAGAAAATTATCAATTATCCTGAGTATTTTCAATATACAATTGAGTATTACTCAACACTAAGAAGAAAAAAGAGTTTGCCATTTGTAGCAAAATGTATGAAGGACAATATGTTAAGGGAATTAAAACACCAAAAAATAATACCACATGTTCTATCATGTAGAAGTAAAGAAAAAAAAGTTGTCCATAGTATGCAATAGTGATTACTAGAGTTTGGAGGAATGGTAGAGTGTAGGTAAAGGGAGGCAGGATTTGATTAGTGTACCCTGTATACATTGAAGTATTATGCTAAATCCAAGTAATATATACAATTAATAAATGTTAACCAAAAATAAAATTTAGAAAGATGGGATTGAATCTCATTTGTAGCATCTATTATAAAATTATTGCTTCTGAAGATCATGTTTAGGATTACTATGCATGTGGTTCATTTTCTATAATTTTGTGGCTTTTGATATTTATTTTACTGAGCTTCACTTAGCAGTATTTAATGCTTGTTAAAAATAAGGTCTCATTTTATTCTTCATCAAATAATATTAAAATACACTAAATTATAAAATAATAGAGTCTGGTTTGTGCCAAAATCAAATATGTTTATTAAAGACTCAAATATGTGTAGCCCATTTGAACTATATAAAATACTTATAGAAATAAGAAGGCAAAAGTATGTAAACTTAAAGTCATGTTTAATGGTTAATATTTCAGTATTTTATCTCATTTTGAAATGATGTAGCTATTTAACAAATATCTACTATTAATTAGCATGCCTGAGGTTTTAAGTTACCAGGAATATTTTAAAAACTATTTTAAAACAGACATTATAAAATAAGTTATGTTGAAATAAATTTGGTTATAATAGTAACAGTTTGATGGAATCAAATAAAAATTTTGATCAAAAATATAATTTTTATAATCTTTAACAACCTATGGATATTAATTTATTGCACATGCAAGTCCAAGTAGAATAAAAGTATATTTTTATGCTTAATATTGGGTATTGAGAAGTTAACTGTTTTTACTAAAGCAGTAATATATAACTAACCTTATTTTTCAGTGATTTTTAAAAATTATATGAATTTTAATTTCTAAATCATTTGAGTTATTTCCTGTATTTCTGGGACATTTAGAATATTTAATATGTATTAGTATTTATTTTTCTTCAAGTCAATTATAAGAGGGCATTTTTAAGAAATTGTAGAAACTGATTTAGTAACATCATATAAAGATAGGAAAATGTCACATGAAAAGCTATATACAGGTGCAAGTAGAGTTCTTCTGGCTGTCATTATAAAACTTAAGCCTTGAATCAAGCATAATTGCAGGAATAAAAATCTCAGTTTCACATGAGTTTACTCTCATTTCTGCCACTTTATGTTTTTATCAGAACTGAATTTCTTACATATAGAATAAATCAAGATTACTGGTTCTATATGAGGCCTAAAGTCTTGCACCAATATTCATGGAGAAGACTAATAACATTTTCCTATTCCCCAATATTTGGTCTTATAAAAGCTGAGAACCAAAATTTGATTGGGAGACAGAAGAAACACTTCCAAAGACCATCTGAGTGAATAAAACATCCCATTTTCCTATTACATCTTTCAGTCTCAGGAAGTTGCTTTTGGGGCATCTGAACATCTCAAGATCCTTGATGAGGTTAAGAGCCTAAAGTTTGAGTGACATAGGGGGTAAAGAAAATTGAATGGGAGGAAAATATCTTCCATGAATAAGGGGATGAAGGTAGATCAGAAAATTATAGCAATTTGCAGGGAAGCTTCAAGGTCATAATGTGAGGAGAAAGTGGGCAGTTGGTAAAGAGGGAGAAGTTTTAAATAATCCACTTTGAGGAAATCTTGCTTTCAAACAGGCCACTGAAATTCCAAATTATTCTCACTAAAATGGTGCCAACTAGAAGAACGTCGACATAGTGTCCTAGACATCAAGCCCATGGTAAGTAGGAACATGAAGTGGAGAAATATTACTAGGTTTTAAATTGTTTATTTTCATTGTCACTGTACTCAGATTCTTTGGGATTCTAATGGTATGTTGAGGTAGGATACATTAGAGATACTTTTCCTAGGCCCTACCTCACCCCAATCAGCAGCAATAACATGAACCTAGGGACTTTCCTTTCATTCTGCCCCTATGCCATCCTACAGCATTCTTCCCTGGATGTTCTGGATCAGTCATATAGGGCCTGAGGGAACCTAAAGGTGCCACTTTAGATTTGCCAGATGCCACCTGATTTACTGATGGTAGCACCTATATTGAAAATGGGATTCAATATCTAGGCTATAATTATTCTGAGAGAGATCATTGAGTCAGTACCCCTTCCAGGGTCCAAAAGGTGGAATTCATAGCTCTTACTCTTGGTGAAGAGTACAACTTGGTGAAGAACTGTGCCCAAATGTCTACATTGACTCCTGTTATGCTTTTCATGTGGTACATAATCATGCAGCCATCTAGAAAGAAAAAGGTTTATTTTTGGCTTAGTATACCCCAATTAAACATGGTCCTGAAACTCTGGTCCTCCTGGAAGCAAAATAAACTCCCCCTAGAGGTAACTATGATTCACTGTACAGCTTATCAGAGAGACATAGGAAGGCAACATTAGGAAGTAATTGGGCTGACAAAGAAGCAAAACAGCTGCAAAGTTTCCCTTATAATCAGTCTTTATCCATAGCCAGGTCAATTTTCAACCCTGTTTTCACCAAAATAAAAGAGATGAAGCTATGAGTGAGGGATTTACTATCACTCTTGGGAGATAGTAAAGTGCCCAGAGAACGAATTATTGTTGAGTCCATCCAATGAAAGTTCTTAAATAACATACCAGACCATTCGCCTGGGGGAAACACTCTTAGACCTAATGAAAACTGAGATTGCTGGACAAAACTTGGTGAAAGACCTCAAGAATATATCTCATACTTGTGTCAACAGATACACCCTGAAGGAAATCATAAACCCCTTTTCCTCCTCTAATCTATACAGATGTGAAGTGCCTGTCCAGGGGAAGATTTGCAAATTGGTTTTACTAACATGCCCCGATGTAAAGGAGTCCAATTCCTCTTGAAACTGGTAGATATATTTACAAGTGGTATTAAGGCATTCTCAATGAAAACTGAAAGAACCTCAGAAGTTATTACTGCACTCCTTAATTAATATGCTGATTTGGTCTTTCCTGATCTCTCCAATCAGAAAATGAATGAACATTTATATTACAGTTAACTCAAGGTGTCAGCAAAGCTTTACAAATTAATTTCTATCTTCATGCTGTCTGGTACCCTAGTCTTCAGAAAAAATTGAACTGACCAACCAAATATTAAAATGACTCTTACCAAGCTCTTACAGGAAATTCAATGATCATGGCCTTCTCTTTTGCCTGTGTCCTTACTGCAATCTAGAATCACACCCAAGACCTCAACATATCTTAGCCCTCTTGACATTCTTTATGACATTTTCTGCATACTGATATTTTACTGGACCCTGACAGTCACTGCCTGGCTCAATATGTTACTACTGTAGGAAAATCTCTGCATGGTCTACATGAATACCAAAATGTTTTTCCCCAAGCCTGACCCTAACTGCCTATCAGGCTCTACTCCTAGGCTCTCTCCAGGAGATTGAAAATTCTTCCACAGATAAAAGCCCCTACAGCTCATGTGGACTGGATACTTCCAGATCCTGCTCACTGTACCAACAGCTGATAAACTCTACAGCCTTTCTGGATCCATGCTTCTGGGCTCAAGCATAGATTGGCTCAAACCATAACAAATGCAACTCTATCTTACAAGTATGAGCCAGTAGATGACCTAAAACTGATATTCCACAAACAACTTGGTGAGAGTGATCTAGTTTCCAAACAATTATTGATACATAAGCCTTTAGATATTCTTTATTCTTGGTAATAACACTGCTGTGGGTCCTCATTTTTCTTGCTATCTATGCAGGTTCTTGCTTGCTTCCACCATGACAGAACTTCTCAGACTCAAACTACTGTTACATTAACCTTCACATCTTTCCTTATTTTCCAGCTTGACACCAGGCTTCTCACTCACTAGCCCAAAGTGGCCAACATAACCCAAAACCTTCTGGGCTTGCTCCTGAGGGAACAGGGCTATTGGTGACATCCTCTTCTCTACTTTAGTAGCTTCTCTTGAATAGATTTTCTAGATAAATGTCTCCTATCATGGTATAAAAGTTAGGATTTCCCAACCTCATCATATATATCCCTCTACATTTGACTGAGGTCCAAAAGATGACAAATTAGTAGGAACTGCCTATCTCATTGCACATTATTATCAGGGTTTGCTAGGGGAAACTTCCATTTGCTTTCCAAAATCTAGAAGTGATATGGCTTGATCAATCCTTTTGTAAAAACATCTCGGATTTCTTAGCTCATTACCTCAAATTGGATCTCCTACTTAACTACACCTCTATAAAAGACACTGATAATCTCAGTGGGCTTACAAGGATATCTTTCTTAAATACCACCTTTTCATGGGGCTTTCATACCCACGATGTCTCTGGCAAATGTAACTATAAGACATATTTCCCTATTGATTCCTCAGCTACTGGTTCCCTTTGTGGTCTGTAGGGTCTATAGGGCTGACCAGTGGTAGACTCCAATTCCATAATCACATCTTTGCATCTGATTTCAACACCCTTCTGTTGGTCTTTCACAGTCTGGTTTTCCAAAGCCCTTACAGAACCTCAACAGAACCTCAAATTCTTCATGTTCTCTTTCTTGCCTGATATAATTGACCTTCACAGCCAAAGAAGCCCCCCCCCCACATCTACTTTCCCCCTTTACATGATGATGCCTATATGGGGGATCACAGTCTGACTAGTGGAGTATTTTATATCCCCCTCTGCCTTAAACTTGGATTTATCTCACCCATACCTCTTGATATTGGAATTTACAATTGAAGTCTCCTTATTCAGGATGGGATTCAGTTTTCTCTGAGGTCCCAGTTTTTATATCATCTTTTCCTGTTCTTGGTGAGGATGATGTATAGTTGTGGTCACTGTTCTGGATGTAACCTTCCTGATGCCCATTCTGATGCCATCCTCAGGAAAGATTCAAAACTTGGTCTCTTTACTAGAGCAATCTCCTCAAAAATCATGCAGAGATTGATTGGGAGGCAATCCTTCCCAAAATTGGGAAGGTTGTGACAATAGTAACTACATTCTAAGAAATCCTGAAATAAGAAAGTCCATTTTTAGAGGCCTCTTTTGGTTTGCAGATATCCTACCCCATGAATGATCTATATTTAATGTAACTATCATGGCTTATGAGTACTGGAAGGCTACTGTAGCTGTCATTGAAGCACAGCAGATAGCTATCAATTCCCTGGTTAGCATGGTCCTTTAAAACTGGCAAAGATTAGACGTCCTTACAGCAAAAGCAGGAGGGTTCTTTATGCTACTTGATGAAACCTGCTGTTTTGGGATAAATCCCAGTAGATAAGTTGAAGAGAACTTGATCTTGAAAGAAAATTTTGAAATCATGGACAGACTAAAAGAGTATGTAGGCTCCAGCTCATGGCTTTCTAATTTTCTTTCCATCTGGGAACAAAGGATAATTTCATGTATCCTCTCACTTCCGGCTCCCTTGATCTTCATATATATATATATGTTTTTTATGTTTTAGTCCTTGCTTTTTCAATCTGCTTGTTCATTTTGTTTCTTTCTGCCTGTTGGCTATCCACCTTCAAATGATGGCTCAATAGAGATTTACTTCCATTCCTGCTGTTGACTATAGGCCATGAAACTGATCTAGCCATCACTTCTGGTGTTTGAGACAACCCCAATTATAGGGAAGAGGCAAGGCCATGAGTTAAGCAGGGATAATACCAAAATCCAGCAGAAATAAGATTTCAGAAGATAGAACTTCTTCCCTCTTTACTTCCTCAAGGAATTTTGGAACAATGCCTGTCAAGAGGGAATAAGTCAGGATAGATTAAGGATCCTGTCACAAGCCTCACCTCATCTCAATCAGAGCTGCCATGAGCCTAAAGACCTCCCTTTCTTCCTGCCCTGTTGCTTTAATCAAGCAGCTGGTCTTCTGAATGTGTTGATATCAAGATTCTCTTTTTCAAATGTAAGGAACATCTGCCATAGACATGCTAGAACTCATTAAGTTTCTGAGCATAAGGAACAACAGCCACAGGCATGTTTAATCATGTCTGGACACAACTGATACAGACCATCATCTAGAGATAGTCAAAGCAATGCTGGAGTTCGATAACAATGAGCACCATCTTGGAACTGTATATAAAATGCTTGTCTTGCCACATCAGAGAGTTTGCTCCAAGGACATTGGTGAGACTGGCCGCCTTGATGTCTGTTCCTGTATGGACTCCAACATTCCCTGATGCCCAACTGTTGGCTGGAGAGAACCACTGGACAACAACAACGTTCACTCTTTAGCTAAGAGAAGTCACATGGCATTGGAGGTATTTTGGGGGCTCATGGCTGCCTTAGGATTGTGTGATTTGCTTTTCATTTTTTTATTAATTTATTTGAAGGCATTTTAAGTCATAGTACATATACAGAGCTCAATTTTTCCATCTCTCTGGTTGCAAACCAGATAGTCAAGCTATTTGTGTCTTCATACATGCACCTAGGGTAGTGATGAGCATCTTATTCAGCCATCTTTGCTACACCCATTTCTCCTTCCCTCCCCCCACCTCCCTCTACCTTATCCAAAGTTCCTCCATTTCTTCTATGTTCCCCATTCCTACCCCTCTTATGTATCAGCATCCACTAATCAGAAAGAACATTTGGCATTTGGTTTTTTGGGATTGGCTTACTTCACTTAGCATAATATTCTCCAATTCCATCCACTTACCTGCAAATGCCATAGTTTTATTCTCTTTTATTGCTGAATAATATTCCATTGTGTGTATGTACCAGTTTCTTTATCCATTCATCTATTAAAGGGCATATGGGTTGCTTCCACAGTTTAGCAATTGTGAA
This sequence comes from Geosciurus inauris, assembly GCA_004024805.1. NCBI lineage: Eukaryota > Metazoa > Chordata > Mammalia > Rodentia > Sciuridae > Geosciurus > Geosciurus inauris. Next base: position 12,686 of record PVHX01020413.1, read on the forward strand.
TTGTGCTGCTATAAACATTGAAGTGCCCGCATCATTGTAGTATGCTGTTTTTAAAACTTTAGGGTATAGGCTGAGGAGTGGAATAGCTGCATCAAATGGTGGCTCCATTCCAAGTTTTTTAAGGAATCTCCATACAGCTTTCCAGATTGGTTGCACCAGTTTGCAGTCCCACCAGCAGTGTTTAGTGTACCTTTTTCACCACATCCTCACCAGCACTTATTGTTACTGGTATTTTGGATAGCTGCCATTCTGACTGGGGTGAGATAAAATCTGAGAGTAGTTTTGATTTGCATTTCTCTAATGGCTAGAGATGTTGAACATCTCTTCATATACTTGTTTAGTGATTGTATATCTTTTTCTGAGAAGTTTCTATTCAGCTCCTTAGCCCATTTAGTGATCAGGTTGTGTTTTTTTTGGTGTTAAGTTTTTTGAGTTCTTTATATATCCTGGAGATCAGTGCTCTATCTGATGTGTGTGTGGCAAAAATTTGCTCCCAGAATATAGGCTCTCCGTTCACCTCATTGATAGTTTCTTTTGCTGAAAAGAAGCTTTTTAGTTTAAGTCCATCCCATTTATTGATTCTTGCTTTTATTTCTTGTGCTTTTGGAGTCTTGTTAAGGAAGTTGGGGCCTAATCCGGTGTGATGAAGTTTTGGGCCTACTTTCTCCTCAGTTAGACGCAGGGTCTCTGGTCTAATTTGTAGGTCTTTGATCCACTATGAGTTGAGTTTTGTGCATGGTGAGAGATAGGGGTTTAGTTTCATTTTTCTGCATATGGATTTTCAGTTTTCCCAGCACCATTTGTTGAAAAGGCTATCTTTTCTCCACTGTGTTTTTGGCACCTTTGTCTAGTATGAGATTGTTGTATTTATGTGCATTGCTGTCTGTGTCTTCTATTCTGTGCCATTGATCTACATGTCTATTTTGGTGCCAGTATCATGCTGTTTTTGTTACTATAGCTTTGTAGTAAAGTTTAAGGTCTGGTATTGTGATGCCTCCTGCTTCACTCTTCTTGCTCAGGATTGCTTTGGCTATTCTGGGTCTCTTATTTTTCCAAATAAATTTCATGATTGACTTTTCTATTTCTATAAGAAAGGACTTTGAGATTTTAATTGAAATTGCGTTGAATCTGTATAGCACTTTGGGTAGTATGGCCATTTTGATAATATTAATTTTGCCTATCCAAGAGCGTGGGAGGTCTTTCCATCTTCTAAGATCTTCTTAAATTTCTATCTTTAGTGTCATTGTAAAGGTCTTTCATCACTATTGTTAGATTGATTACTTTTATTTTTTTGAGGCTATTGTGAATGGAGTAGTTGTCCTAATTTCACTTTCAGAGGACTTGTTGCTGATGTATAGAAATGCATTTGATTTGTGGATATTTATTTTATATCCTGCAAGTTTGATGAATTCATTTATCAGTTCTAGAAGTTTTCTGGTGGAATTTTTTGGATCCTCTAAGTATAGAATCATGTTGTCTGCAAATAATGATAGTTTGAATTCTTCTTTTCCTATTCATATCCCTTTAATTTCTTTTATCTGTCTAATTTCTCTGGCTAGAGTTTCAAGGACTATATTGAATAAAAGTCGTGAGAAAGGGCATCTTGTTCCAGTTTTTAGAGGGAATGCTTCCAATTTTTCCCCATTTAGGATGATGTTGGCCTTAGGTTTAGCATATATTGCTTTAAAAATGTTGAGATATGTTCCTGCTAGCTCTAGTTTTTCTAGTGTTTTGAACATGAAAGGGTGCTGTATTTTGTCATATGTTTCCTCTGCATCGATTGATAGAATCATGTGATTCTTATCTTTGAGTCTATTGTTGTGATAGATTACGTTTATTGATTTCCATATGTTGAACCAACCTTGCATCCCTGGAATGAACCCCACTGCATCATGGTGCACTAGTTTTTTTAATATGCTTTTGTATGCAATTTGCCAAAATTTTATTGAGAATTTTTGCATCTATATTCATCAGGGATATTCGTCTAAAATTTTCCTTTTTTGATGTGTCTCTGTCTGGTTTTGAAATCAAGGTGATACTAGCCTCATAGAATGAGTTTGGAAGGGTTCCTTCTCTTTCTATTTTGTGGAATAATTTGAGGAGTATTGGAGTTAGTTCTTCTATGTAGGTCTTGTAGAACTCGGCTGAGAATCATCTGGTCCAGGGCTTTTCTTGGTTGGAAGGCTCTTGATGGCATTTTCTATTTCCTTGCCTATAATTGATCTGTTTGAGTAATGAATGTCCTCCTGGTTCAGTTTGGGTAGGTCATATGTCTCTAAGAATTTGTCAGTGTCTTCAGGGTTTTCTATTTTACTGGAGTATAGATTTTCAAAATAGTTTCCAATTATCCTCTGTATTTCAGCAAGGTCTATCATGATATTTCCTTTTTCATCACAAAGTTCAGTAATTTGGGTTTTCTCTCTTCTTCTTTTTTTAGGGTGGCTAAGGGTTTGTCCATTTTTTAAATTTTTTCAAAGAACCAGCTTTTTGTTTTATCAATTTTTTGGGTTGTTTATGTTCAAGTTCATTGATTTCAGCCCTGATTCTAATTATTTCCTGTATTCTACTTCATTTGGTGTTACTTTGTTTTTCTTTTTCTAGGTCTTTGAGTTGTAGTGTCAAGTCATTGATTTGTTGACTTTTATATCTTTGAATATATGAGCTTAATGCAATAAACTTTCCTCTTTGCACTGCCTTCATAGTGTCCCAGAGATTTTGATATGTTGTATCAGAGTTCTCATTTACCTCCAAGAATTTTTTATCTCTTCCTTGATGTCTTTTACACATGCATCATTCAATAGCAAATTATTGAGTCTCCTGGTGTTGTAGTGGCTTCTTTTTTTAAAACTGTTATTTATTTCTAGTTTCATTCCATTATGGTCAGATAGAATACAGGGTAGTATCTCTTTTTTTTTTGTATTTACTAAGACTTGCTTTGTGGTGTAGCATATGATTTATTTTGGAAAAAGATACATGTGCTGCTGAGAAAAAAGTGTATTTGCTTGTTGAAGGACAGAATATTCTACATATATCTATTAAATCTAGACCACTGATTGTTCTATTGAGTCTTGTAGATTCTTTGCTTAGTTTTTGTTTGGAAGATCTATCCAGTGGTGAGAGAGTTTTGTTAAAGTCACCCAGTCCTATTGTGTTGTGGTCTATTTGATTCTTGAAATTGAGAAGGATTTGTTTGACAAACATGGCTGCCCCATTGTTTGGGGCATATATATTTAAGATTGTTATGTCTTGTTGATGTATGATTCCCTTAAGCAGTATGAAATGACCTTTATATCCCTTTTCACTAACTTTTCTTTGAAGTCCACTTTATCTTTTTAGTGAGGATGGAAACCCCTGCTTGTTTATGCAGTCCATGTGAATAATAGACTTTTTCCCATCCTTTCATCTGTGAGTGTCTCTTTCTATGAGATGAGTCTCTTGGAGGCAGCATATTGTTGGATCTTTTTTTCTTTTTTTTTTAAATCCAATCTGCTAGTCTGTGTCTTTTAATTGCTGAGTTTAGGCCATGGACATTCAATGTTATTATTGAGACATGGTTTGTATTCCCAGACATTTTGGTTTATTCTTAATTTTTAACCTGACTGGGTTTCTCCTTTGATTGGCCTTTCCTTTAGTGTATCTCCTCCCTTTGCAGGTTTTCATTGTTGTTTTTCATTGCCTCCTCATGGAATATTTTGCCAAGAATGTTCTGTAGTGCAGGCTTTCTTGCTGTGAATTCTTTTAATTTTTGTTTATCATGTAAAGCTTTTATTTAATCATCAAACCTAGAACATAATTTTGCTGGATATAAGATTCTTGGTTGGCATCCACTGTCTTTTAGAGCTTGGCAATGTTGTTCCAAGGTCTTTTAGCTCTCAGGGTCTGGGTTGAGAAGCCTGCAGTGATCCTAATTGGTTTCCCCCTATATGTAATCTGATTCCTTTCTATTGTGGCTTTTAAGATTCTCTTCTTATTCTGAATGTTAGGCATTTTCATTATGAGGTGTATATCTGTTGTGATATTGTACATTTGGTGTCCTGTAAGCCTCTTATATTTGATTATCCAATTCATTCTTCATATTTGGAAAATTTTCAGATATTATTTCATTGAATAGATTGCTCATTCCTTTCGTTTGAAATTCTGTGCCTTCCTCTATCCCAATAATTCTTAAATTTGGTCTTTTAATGTTATCCCATAATTCTTGGATGTTCTGTTCATGGTTTCTTACCACCTTCACTGTGTGGTCAACTCTGTTTTCAAGATTAAATATTTTGTCTTCAGTATCTGAGGTTCTGTCTTCCAAGTGGTATAATCTGTTGTGATGCTTTCTATTGAGTTTTTAATTTGGTTTATTGTATCTTTCATTTCAAGGATTTCTGTTTGGTTCCTTTTCAGAATGTCTGCCTCCTTATTGAAGTGATCTTTTATTTCCTGTATTTGCCTATGTATCTTTTTATTGAAATGATCTTTTGTTGACTGAGCTTGCTCTCTTATATCATTCTTTAAGTCACAGAACATTTTAATTATGTACATCCTGAACTCTTGTTCTGTCATTTCTTCTGCTGTACTAACCATAGGTTCTAATAATGTAGTATGTTAGTTTGTTTGAGGAACTTTCTTCCCTTGTTTTTTCATGGTGTTTATGTATCTTTCCTTCTAGCTCTGCTGATCCAAGATGTTACAGTTTTTTAATCCTATAGAGTTATAGTTTCCCTACAGGGTTTCAATACCTCTCTTTTAAGGGGGAGATCAATATTGACAGATCTCAATACAAACAATATATAGCTTCAAACCAAGCAGCTCCTAATAACTCCTAAATACATTACAGTTTAGTCACAATGTACAGCAATTATGAATTCATTTAACATCCATTATGTAAACAATAGGTTCACATGAGGGTCTATAGTTTCTGCTGGTGAGCTAGAGAAACTTGAAGGTGGAGTATAGGATAGAATATTAGGGTAGTACAAAGTGAGTAAATGCTTATTATATCCTAGAAAGCATGAAAAAGGAATCCAAAAGAAGTTGGCTATTAGTAGAAAGAGCAAAAAAGAGTTGGAGAAGGCCAGTAAGAAGGAAGAAAATAGAGTGCAGCTAAGGAGGAGACATGATAGTTAAGAAAAATAAAACATGTGCAGGTGGGAGTTATGAGACTATATAATAACACTGTAGTATATATTCAGATATCCCAGTCTACCATATCCTACTGTATAACAAATACTTGGTTTCAGAAATGTTCTAGTGAGATGGTGGGAAAAGAGCAAGAGAGATAAAAGAGGAAAGAAAAAAAGAAATTAAAGAAAAAAATGGCAGAGAAACTAAACAAAAAGGCTAAAAAAAGGAGTATTAGGACAAAATGATAAAGAATAAAATAAAAAATAAGAATAAAAAAATAACAAGTCTCAATGTAAATAAACAGGATGACTTCCTTTCACCTCCAGTAGGTGGAATTGTCTGTTGCTTACTGAAATTTCCCTGCTCTGGTGAAGAATGTCATAGGTGGGGGTCTCACAAAGAAGCCATCCGCTTCAGCAACAGGATAAAGGGCTGGACCACTGGTGGTCTTGAATGCAGTGGAGATGCAGTTTCATGGTGTGCTGTGTTGAAGTAAAAGTTTGTTGAAGTAGAAGTTTGTCCCCAGATCCTGTCTGGCATCCCCTGGTGTAGGAAGTTCTGCCCTGGTAGATGGAGATCCTCAAAGAACAGTAGCCGGGGGCACCATGAAGGAGACATGTGTCCACAGGAGCAACTGCTAGGGGTCCTGAGTGGTTGGGTGGGTGCTGGAGCCAGTTACCCTGTGTAGAAGAGGCCCTGCCTGGGGCAAATCCTGTACTCGAGCCGTGGACTGGTTCTGCCACTTGCCTCTGAAGTCACACTGCTTGTGGCAATTGCTGCTGCCTGGTGGCCCTGTGCACACGCAAGTGAAATTCCTGTGGGGGCAGCGGTAGGATGATGTCCAGAAGCTGGCTGGGAGATGGTATTTCCACTACTACAAACTCCAGTTCTGGAGAGACTAGGACTGTGTCATCTGTCTAGGCCACCATCTTAAAATCAAGTCCTGCTTTTTATTTTTAATTAGTGTGAATTGGATGCTAGTTGTGGTGCTTCAGCACACCCAACACTTTTTTGCATTAATTGCTTGTGTTTGATAATTGGTGTGATCAAATATACACTTGTATTCAAAGACAATCTGACTCCAAGTAATTATTAAAAGCACAGCTTGCAACATCAAGACTGCACAACCATTCTGAAGAGCATGCATAGAGATCCTCATGTTTGACCCATAGAAACCTAAGAAGGAAATGTTTCTGTTTAAAATCTTGTACATATGACTTGCATCTTATGTATCTGATTTAAAACTTAGGAATGAGCATTTAGCACATGAACAATAAGCATTATGGGCAAGACACAAGAGTATGGCAACCACCCCTTGCACAGCATAAGCTACTCCTAGGAAAAAGCTCACCAAAGGCAAAAAGAGAACTCAGAACTGCATATAAACCCAGACTTCCGCCCTGAGTCCACCCTGCTGCACCCTTACAGTAGCTCTTCCTCTAATAAAATCCCTTAAATGCTTTTCTTCTGTCTTGGTGAATTCTTACTACATATGCACCAGCCATCATCCAGGTACCAGAACATGTGTAGGAACTCTAAGCCCTATTGATATTCCAACCAGGTATGATCCTACAAAAGAACACTAATGGATTTCTGTCATGCTTTAATGGACAAAATGTCTGGAGCACAGATAGAATCAGAAGTTGGACTCATTGAAGGATCCCCATTGAGTGGTTAATGCCAAAAGCAATGGTGTCAGGGATATGTACCTTGTCATGGTAAGAAAGCCAGAGTCCACAAACTTTTCAATGCCAATCAGAATCAAGCTACCAAAAAATCTTTTCAAAATCATACTGGAAGTAATGAAAGAAATTGGTTTTATTTTGATACTATTGTCAACAATGGAGGAGAGAACACAGAGAAAGTCTGGAAACTCAACTCCATTTTAACAAAAAGCTTTGGAGATTTTGTTTGTTTTATAGGCATTGAAACTGGGTTACCACTGAGATATATTCCCATTCCCTTTTATTTTTTATTTTGAAACAGGGTCTCACTAAGTTGCTGATATTTGCCTTGATTTGTAATTCTTGGCAGGAATTTCTAAAAGCTGGAGTGAATAGATCTTAGGTCATCCTTTGTTATTTACAAGTCTAAGTAAAAATTAAAAACTCTGGAATATTTTTCTGATTATAAAATTAATTGATTCTCATTGAGTAAAATTTACAAAATACAGACTTTTTTTTTTTTTACCAAATTAACAAACACTAAAGCAAACAGCAAACCTTGAACAGCTTCCTGTTGAAATTAAGAGAACCATCTAATATTTCACATTAATCACTTAGGGCCATTCATGCTTCAATCATATCCCCTTTTAGCCTTCCCTAATGAGCATGCTACAGATTCCAGTCACAGAGTTTTTGAAAATGTTATTTCTTCTGGGGGAAATGTCATCTTTTACTTCTCATAGTGTTTCCTTATTTTAAACAGATACACTTATGGATACATTTCCTTAATTACCCTATGTTAAATAAAACTTTAAATGAATTGTTCTGCATCCTGAGAAATAATCAACATTCTCAATTGTACCTGCTCCATCCATTGGCTTTGTTTTGTCCGATGCTCCACTAGAGTGTAGGTTCCATGAAGACAGTGACCACATTTCTTTGATATTCATCACCATACCCTACCTGGTACCTAGTTTGACATAGAGTGGGTTGTTAATCTTTCCTTAACAGTAATGCAAACAGATTATTCTTAAGGATAATGATTAAAATATTCAAACAGAAAGTGAATGTGAAATAACACATTCACTAGATTCTCATAGATTCTGAAGTGCTATTTTCTACAGCTTGTGTTAGTATACAAGGCACTTGTCTTTTCTGCCATAATTTTCTCATCTGTAAAATAAAGCTAATAATTATAGGAGTTAGACAAGATTTTAGAAAAATAAAATAAGTGAATAAATGTAAACACTTAGAAACATTCCCAGAACATCAATATGCACTAAAAATTAGTGATTATTAATTTCATATAAAAATTAAAATTGATTAATGATCATATATGCTACGAAAGAATATACTCTATGTTTTTGTTATTTTAAAATATTTCTTGCAAGTATTTCAAAGCATTGTGAAACAATCAAATGCACTTTCATGAGCCTTCCATGACTTACATAGCATAGCTTATAAAATATTGCTTTACAAAGTTGAAGCCAAAGAAATTATGAAGGTAATTATCTTTCACAAGGTTAAAAAGTATAGTTTTCAGGATATGGTTTATTTGAGATGAACTGATCTGCCTAGAAAAACTTACATTTATATTGCAGTTAGTGTTCATTATGATTCCATCCAATGTTAACACTGTATAGATAAACAGCTTGCAGATAAACTCATAACATTCCAAAGGACTTTAGAAAATGTGCCTCATGTTACAGAAACTTCTCAGAAGCCATAATTTGGCTGCCTCAAATCACCATTTATAGCACTTTTTAACTTTGCCCACCTCACATTATAGTAGCCTGCCAAATTTCCAAGGTCACTTTGTGATGAGTATTCTATATACATGGTTTCACATCTTCAAGGTATGTATTTTTTTTCTACAGCATCCTATTGATTCTATTTATTTTAATCACAATTTTTTTTTTCTGTCTAGCCAACACATTTCTCAGATTGGGAAAAGTAAGGTGAATATATTTTACTCTTTTATCTACAAGTCAGATCCAATTTGAGGCACATTGATATATACTGATTCGGCCATTATAATGTCATTAATAAATGTGTCTAGAAGAAAGGCATAGAATATTGAAAATTTTGAAATGGTATTATAATAAAGTATTTAATAGTGATAGAAGTTATGAATGTGGGGGAAAAGAGAGTTTATATCAGAATTTATTAGGTAGTATTAAATAACTAAATATTTCAATTAATTAAAAAAATCCAATGTGTCATTTGTGCCTACTGGCCTCTTCTTCAATTCTATATTTTAATGCAACTAGAAGAATTTTTTCCAAAAATGTAGACCTTTAATTTCTCCAGGTCAGTGATTCTCAAAATTATCTGTACAATGAAATCTCCTGAGAAACATTAAATATTATTCATGCTTGGCTCCCATGCTCAGAGATTCAGATTTAATTCATTTTAGGTGCTGTCTGGACAATAAGATTCTTAAAATCTCTCTCAGCTAATTCTACTGTACAACTGAAGTTGAGAATCAGTTTCAAGTTATATCTTATCTCTAAACTTTAACTCTTTCACTGATCTAATTGCAACTCATTTGTCTGCATTTCTAATGTCTTCACTATGAAATTTTTTAAAAATACACAACTTAAAGATAATAATGCAAATTTTTGTTCATTTTATAGGAATTTCTGTTTAGAACATAATGAATTCCCTTTTGATTTTTTTTTTCTGAAGTATCAACATCAATAGTTCTTTACAGAGAGAAAGGGATCTTTTGCTAGGCTTGGATGTTCAAAATATAAACTATTACACAGACCATACCTACATTAAATAAAGGCCTTCATTTGTTGTACAAATTTAAATTATTTTGCATTTCCCAGAAATATAGAATATTAAACTCATTCTAATTCAAAATTTTTAGTATGTAAACTCTTTTTCCCTGGTAAGTATATAGGGTGCATTATAAATATATATATAATAATTTCCTGCAGAGATTATCATTCTAAAGAATTATTTCAAATACTACAAATAAACTGTTAGCAGCTTTTGAACTTAAGAACATATTAAACCTAAAGAAAATGAATGTTCCCGTATCACATTTTTTTCCTACAGAAAATGTTTAGCTTGCAAAATGACATTTTCATACGAATGTACTATTCTGTTCTTATTGTAAAAAATCAAATTTACAAGGTCTTTATTGATTATTTTACAGGTTTTCAGGTTGAAGCTGAATATGGTTATTGCATTATTCTTTTTCATTTGGAATATAATGATTTTCTGCCAGTAACTTACAGGTCAATTTTTAAAAAGAAAGAGTTGTTATAATCACATGATTTATATATTTTGTAAAAGATAGTGCCATAATTGGAACTCTTCATCAGTCTGTCAAGAGTATAACAGAGCTTTGATGTTGCTATTTTAATTTTAAGACTTGTTGAAGATTCTTTTTCATCAGAAAATTTTAGGTCTTTTTTAAAGGGGAGGTAAGAGGTACTGAGGGTTGAACTCAGGGACATTCAACAACTGAGCCACATCTCCAGCCCCATTTTGTATTTTATTTAGAGACGAAGTTTCACTGAGTTGCTTAATGCCTTGCTTTTTCTGAAGCTGGCTTTGAACTCACAATCCTCATGCCTCAGCGTCCTGATCTGCTGGGATTACAGGCATGTACCATCAAGCCCGGCTTTACTTTTTAAATATTAGATGTTTCACATCATTTACATGAGTAGCAACCTAGACATGATAAATTGGTTATTCAATATTCACTCTTGTTGAATTTAGGAGTAGATTTTTATTATACTTGGAATTACTCTTTAAGAAATTATCAAAGTTTTATTGCAATATTGCTGTTTAAACTCAAGGAAATTTGACAGAAAACAAGAACCAAGATACTTTTGTTCTGAAAACCGTTAAGTAATTGTAATTTGATGTTAAAGTTAAATATTCATTCAGCAAAATTTCCTCTTGTTATTAAGCAATTTTATTTAAAAGTATATAAAATAAGCAAGACAAAATTTTTTGCAATATGAAATTTCAAACAGTCTATCTACCTATTCTAGCATTGTAATTTACCTATAAATTAGATGATTCATAGACGTTATCCATCAGGAAAACTTTGCCTAAATTTTATATTTTCAATTGGGTACTGACTTTGTATCAACATATAATTGGCTATCTACAACAACCAATTACATATCTGCTGGGTTTGGACTGAAAACTCAATTACTACTTTGGTGGTATTTTTTATGGGTGCTGAGGATCAAATCCAGGGCCTCATGCATGGCAGGCAAGCATTCTGCCACTGATTCACATCTCTAGTCCCTCAGTCAGTACTTTTTGAATAAGTTTAAAGAATAGAAAACATAAATAGGAATAGGAAGATATGAATTTATATTTTAACTCTTATACATAGCTAAACTACTTTAGAAAGGCAGTTTTACATTTCCAACCATCAATTCATGCTATTTTGATAGACTAGAAAGACTCTTCCAACAAAATATTCATATTCATGAAAATGGATACAATAAGTACATAAAATTAATATTTTTATAGGTCCTTGAATTAGCTTTTATAAAAATGTTGACAAATTTCATGGAGTGTTAAGTTCATTAAATCTCTTCTTGAATCCTTTTTATTTTATCCCATTCAATGCCTTTACTATTCTTTCCTAAATTCACAGGTATTTGGTCTTAATGACTCTCTTGGCTGTCCTAAGAAGTTGTGTTTCTGCTCTCTGTAATAGACCATAAATCATAAGTTTTTGTGGACAATATGATATATTTATAATTTTGGCACTTTGTTGAATAAATTTTCTTTAAAATCTACAGATAGGTATTTTTATTTGCAACTAGCAGGTGTCATAAGTAACCTCACATATCCAATTTGGGATTCCAATTGATATGGATAGTCATATATCCAATTTTTTTATCTCAAATAGGATTCTATTTGAGATCAAAAACATCTTTCAGTGATTTTATTAATTTTTCTTTGTTATATATTTCTACTACCAACTGCTTAATTCATAAAGACTTCATTTTTTTCTGTAATTTACTTGTCATAGTGAATTTTTAACATATAATGAATTTTTCATAGAGATTTTAGAAATTTCTGCAATATTAATAACTTCCATTGTCATGGGAAAAATTAAGATTATCAAAATGAGGAAAGTTATCACAAAAACTCTGGGTTAAAACTCATTAAAGATGTTTAATATCATTAGTCATTAGGGAATGTAAATAAAAATTACATCAAAATATTACTTCATGCTCATTAATATACAACAATAAAAAAAGAAGAAAATATCCAGATACAATGGTACACAACAGTAATTCCATCTCCTGGGGAGGCTGAAGCAAGACAGCTAGTTTTGGGCCAACCTAAACAATTTAGCAAGACCCTGTCTCAATATAAAAAATAAAAAGAGCTGGGGATGTAGCTTGGTAGTAAAGTACCCCTGGGTTCATTCCCCTATACTGAAAAATCAATCAATCAATCAATAAATAAATAAATAAGTTTTAAAAAATAATAAAAAAGTTTTTAGATAATATATAGAATTTGGAATCTCTTATTTACCAATGTTAGGAGTGAAAAATGGTGCTACCACTATGAAAAAATTGGCAGTTCTTTAAAAAAATTCTTATAGAATTACTATATAACCCAGAAATTCCATCTTATAAGTATATACCTCAAAAACTCCAAATAAGTACTTGAACAAATACTTCTAAGTGTATTTTCATAATGGGACTAAGTAATGAACAAAAAGTAAAAACAACTTAAATCGGTGCCTTTTGCAGGAATCAGACCAGTTAAGAAGAGTTTAAGAATTCCAACTTTATTTTCACACTAGCAGGCTCAGGAGAGATCAGACTCCAAATTCTGAGTCCCCACCTCTAGTTTCTCACATTTATAGGCTATCCAGTGCCATAAAATTTCTAGTCTACATGCTAGAAGGCCATGAATGGGGTTTCTAGTGGGAAGCCTGTTTACAGAAGGGCTATGATTCAGAGTATGATAAGGGGGAAAACTAGCTCTTCTGACAGGTCTTTGATAAATCTCTAGCCTTGGGCCAGAAGCCTCAACATGGGTGTTTACACTTTAAAGGGGAGTTGTTAGATTCTTAGAGGTGGTTGTTTACAATCCAAAGGGTGGGGTCCTAGGGTTAATTAGATTTCCTGAAGAAGGACTGGCTGAGAGAAGAGGAGAACTCACCCTCTCCCCAGGCACTAATTTTTCAGGAAAGTGTTCATGCAGTTTCATTTTACATCCAGGCCTGGTTTTGTCATCCATTCTTATGCCTACTTACAATGAAATGTTATTTAGTCCTATAAAGGAACAAAGTACTAACACATGCTACAAAATAATTGAACCTTGAAAACATGCTTGGTGAAAGAAGTTAGACACCAAAGGTGACATGTCCTGTGTTTCTATTTTTATAAAATATTCACAATAAGTAAACTCATAAGGACAGCTAACAAAATCATGGTTTTTAAGGACTTTGGGAAGGGGAGAATGGGGACAACAGTGGGTTTTCTTCTGTGTCAATGAACATATTTAGAAACTAAAAGTGGTGCTAAGTAACATCCTGAATGCACTATGTGTGACTGCAGTGTACATTTTAAAATGGAAAAATGAATTTTATCCCAATTAAATAAACATGGCTAATAAATTTATGATATAATTATGTACTTGGAAAATTTTTCCCAATAGAAATTAGCCTGAAAATCTTGATTTGTTACTAAAAAAAGGTATGTGCATTAAAGTCATGATTTTGGTTGGTTTTTGAGACTTCTGGTACCTGTTGATGGCTCATCTTGTTTTTTATCATTGCACAAGTTATCAAAGTTGAATGCAATAATATGTGGTTTTTAAAAAATTATTCTTAAAAATAAGAATACTCATATATTACCTGAAACAACCCTGCTTCCACTCAATATACATCTTAATTTAAAATCATTTTGTCACTGAAAACTCAGTCCTTGTCTCTAATGCCAATTCAATAATGAGGACACAGTTTTGAGAAAAAGGAAAATGAAGGTTTATTGCTTTGCTAGCAAAGGAGAAACACTAGAGACCCCTGTCCCAGAGGCCATGATTCTGCGCATCGGGAAAAACAGAGGGCTTTTAAAGAAGCTATCCAAAGGCTACATTACAGATGTGTACCAGGTGCACACTCATGGTGTGTTAAATTCACTTGTTAATTTGAGAGATACTCACTTCCTAGTTCTTCTGGTGACATGTCCTTCCTGTGGAGAACAGATAACTCAAGGTAATCATGTTCACTGCCTCCAAATTAGGGAGAGGAAGAGGGAGAAGAGGAAAAGAAAAATATGTCCCTTTTAAAATAAACAGCAAGGGCTATATTCAAAAGGTAAAGTAGACCACTGTTACAATTTTAAACATTCAAGGTCTCGATAAATATTTAAACTATTATTAAAATAATTACATGTGTGACTATAGTATTATTCTGATCTTTATATTATTATGACCTTTATAATTTAAGATTCAATTACTTTCCCAATTGATTTGAGTCTTGAAGATGATTTTGAGGTTTTTACCTAATTTATTTAAGAAAGTGTCTGGATAAAATACAAGCTTTCCAATTCAAGAGGTTTCACATTTGATTATCTGACATTTTGTGCATTTTATGACTTTGATATTTCAAGGGATTACTTTTTAAAAAACTATCCATTTCCCCAAAACAAGATTTCAATGCTTATCTGCTCCCTTTATTTTTACCTATACTCAATTATTCTTGAAGTTATCATCTTTGGATTTAAAAAAGTAACTATATGATAGTAATAAATGAATTCTTTCTCAATTTTCCATTATACCAACCCATGAAGCCACATGCAAAGTTCAAACATACAATATCTTTGGTAATGAACTGCCAGATGAATTTTGTTCTTTTAGGTCTAGAGTAGGAGACATGGGCAAAATTCTATCAATTTTACATCAAGAGATCTTTTAGAGGGATACTAGGAGAAGGAAATCATCTCTTGTGATGATTTCCATAGCCTAACTCTTCCAGTTATCTAATGAATAAGCAATAAAAGTGATTAAAATATTCCAAAAAGAAAGGAAACAAAGAACAATAACTAGCAACATTCTTAGGAAAGAACGACAGACATTGGGGGTGGCACAGTCTGATTATCTTTGTAGAACCTTTTGAAAGTACAATTCTCTTTTACAGGTTTAAATATTCAAAGTTCACATAAGCAAAGAACAGGTATTACTCTCTAGGTGATTTCAATGAAATCTATTACTTTCCCATGTGACATAAATTCTAATCAGAAGTGATCTATTTTATTTTTTATGACTTACGGTGGGAATTTTCTTAGAAAATCTTAAGAAGCTGAAAGTGAACTTTTCTTGTTTAGGAGGTCCCAAGCTTTGTAACTGTGAACACTGCTTTCTTCTTGGATGTGAATGGGTTCACTCTTGTATACCCTCAATAAGTGATTTGGTGACAAACAATTCTCTCTCATTCAAGATAGAGTATTGAGACTACCTTACAGTGTATATTAATATATCCTGTGTGCTCTGTAAAGACAGAAGGCATTGTATACTTTGTTTCCCTTCTTTTTGTGCTAGCATATAATTATTTTGACCAGTAAACTGGTAGTATGACCTTGTTGCTTAAACTATACATGTCCCCATTCCCTAATGTAGAGATCATAAGAACTCAATTCTTATGTAGGACCACTGAGATTGTTAAATAAGTCCATATATTGAAATTCCCTTTGAAAAAATGACTTCTACAAAAAAATTCAACAATTTTGTATTATTATTTAATGGGAATAAACTTCCAATTTTATTATTTCCTGTTATGCTAAAAATTCACCAAATAATTGAGAGATGAAAGAAGCACTATTCCATGTAAATTGCTTAAAGATTTGGCTTAACAGATTAAAGATGTACAAGACTGGAAAGTAGAAACTTGAAAAAGAGGCATTGATCATAGTGTAGTCAAGTCTTAACTAATGTTTGTTTTCTGTTTCAGCTGCTTATTCCTATCCCAGGAAGTGAGACAAAAGCTATTTTATTTTTCCTCTAAGTGGGAGAGTTACCACTGGAATCACCATATACAAAAAAAATTCTTTAATTTCTGTCATTTTAAAGTTATTTTAATGGAAAAAATGGGATACATTCTGAACCTATTTTTTCCCATTGTATACTGTACCTCCCTAAAAATTCCACAGTCCAAGTCTTTTGAGTTAGCAAAAACAGAGTTGTAATGCAATATGACACATTGTAATTCCATGAGGAGGACTCTGTATCCAATCCAACCTATAGGCCTGAATTTGAACAGGTGGTGGCAGATCCAATTACAGATGACACTGATGGTCCAAACACTAAGAGGAAATAAAGTCACCTCCAAGGTAAGTTATTAAAAGTAAGAGATTCTTGATGAGTGCCTGTAATTCCAATAGCATGAGAGGCTGAGGTGGGAGGATTGCAGAGACAAAGGGAGCCTCAGCAACTTAATTAGGCCCTAAGCTACTTAGTGAGACCCTGCCTCAAAACATACAAAGGGCTGGGGGTGTGGCTCAGTGGTTAAGCACCCCTGGGTTCAATTCCTGGTACCAAAAATAAGTAAGTAAATAAATAAATAATTTTGAGAGAATGGAGGGAGTCAGGAGAGTACAAATGGTGGCATGATGGGTCTAGGCAGAGAGCATCACATAGAGCTACTGTTCACTTCTATTTTTCTATATTTTAAGAGAGTCTTAAGGGAGGATCCAAATTTTTATATACATGAGAGGAAACAAAATATCCGAAAAAGTACCTATAGAACTATGGGTATCTGGTTGTATAAAAGAAGATGATTTAGTTTGCCCAGAAGAATAATTAAACAGTAGGACTCTAAAATATCTAAGCATGAAACTAGGGGTAGTAGAGATTATGGGTAATACCTTGGCAGATAAATGGTGATGACTGCAAGAGATCAGATAAGTATTCTTAATGCCATGGGGCTGCAGGAACCCTGGAAAAGAGGTGCTTCCAGAGGCTGAAGGAGGAGGATCACAAGTTCAAGGATAGCCTGGAAAATTTAGCAAAACCCTGCTTCAAAATGAAATAAAAAGGGCTGAGGATATAAATCAATGATAAAGTATACCTGAGTTCAATCTCCAGTACCATAAAAATCAACCAAGTAAAAAACAAAAAGAACAGACACATTTGTCTGTTTTTCTTTGGAGAAAACTGTATTAATGCCACAAAAGTAAGGTAGATAGTTGAAATTATATTCAACTATGGCCAAAAGTCTTAGCTAACAAATGCAACTTTGTGTGTGTGTGTGCTTGAGATTGAACTCAGGGCCTAATACATGGTAAGCATGTGCTCTACCACTGAGCTATATCACCATCCCTGATAACTTCAAGAAAAGCTGTTAATACCATTTCTCAAAATCAATGAACCTAAAGGAAACTTTAATATTATGCTAGGCTCATACATTGGTGTATATTTTTTTCTATCATATGAAAATATTACCTTAAAATTAAGATATTTTATTTCTTAAATGATAAATTTTCTAGTGAGGTCATCTAGAGTTAGGGTATTATATGTGATGTGTTTTGATAATCTTTTAAGTTTGAGACACTTTTGCAATGTATGATTTTTATTTTTTTGAGTAAATTTTTTGTTTGTGATAAATTTGAAAAAAATCTATCTAATATTTTAAAATTTGGATTAGCTTTTTGACATTGACCACATCTAGGATTATGACTTAATTGTATGTAAAGATACTAGTTACTATAATTTCTAATTTTCTTTGTCATTGTTAATGTGGTTATTTTTGCTATTCATTACTGTCGTAGGTTTCATGGTTGTTTTCAAAGAATTAAGAATTTCATGATACTTTCTACTTTATGTCTGTTTTCTCTTTAATTTTGCTCTAATTTTTATATTTATAATATATCTTCATTGGTTTTATTCTATTATTGCTTTCTAAAATTTATATTCTTTTTGCATTGGACAGTTTTTACATTTATATTTACAACCCACAGGTTAAATAAACAGCATTTTCTTAAAATATTTGCTTCTAAATATGACATTTTACCCTTCCATTATATACTTATGTATTTTTTAATTTCCAGCCATGTTAGTTTTCATTTTAGCTTTTATATTCTTATAGCTTAAGTGTATTCTATATGGATGTAGTCTTTGAAAAATTTTAAAAATGTTTTATAAGCCAAAGCCTGACTATGTTCTATATATGCATAAATAAGGTTTCTATAGATATTCATAATATATAATTTTTTCAATCTTGTTTATTTCAACCTTGTTTATTATATCTAAAACATTCATTAGTGTCTTTGTTCTTTCAAAAATTGAGAGATGTTATTAAAATTCTTTATCACAGTATGGCCTTTTACTTTATTTTTGTTTTGTATATTTTTGCTACTCGTATTGAGGCTAAAAAAATTGTTATATTTAGATTTAAAGTGTTTACATTTCCCTACTAACTTGAGCAATTAATAAAGGCAAGTATCTCTTTAATTATCTTTCCACCACTTTTACTGTAGATAAACAAGAAAACTTTGACATAACTTTCTCTTTCTCTCTTTCTCTCTCTGGCACTAGAAATTGAATCCAGGGGCACTTAACCATTGAATCATGTCCCCAGCCTTTATATTTATTTATTTATACAGGATCTCCCTAAATTGCTAAAAGCCTCAAAAAGTTGCTGAGGCTGGCTTTGAACCTGCAATCCTCCTGTCTCAGTCTCCTGAGCTGCTGGGATTACAAGCATGTGCCTTGCCCAGTTATCTCCATTCTCTTAATTTTCATATTATCTATGTTTTTATGTTATATATATATCATTCAAAGAGCAAGAGTTAGAACATTATTATTCAGTCTGACAACTATTCTCTTAATAAAACATTTACTGTAACACATATGAGATAAATATTAATCATATTTATTTTGATTGTGCTTGTGGCATATTCTTTTTTCATTGCCATTCCTGTATTTTATTTTATTCTTATTTATGTTTTATCTCCACTTGTGAAATTATATTTTCCATTTATATTCTCTTGGCATGGTTATTTGACACATCATAAAATGTGGCAATACATACCTTATTCCTTCAAACATTTTATATTAATTTCTTTTAAATATTTTATCTTCAATAGCTATTATATTATTTTATATAATTAATTTTTATATAAGCCTACACATATACTCACTAATCTGAAGTATTTAATATCTTCTTATTCTTTTTAACCCCTAGCCCTGTTTCTGTATTTTTGTTTTGGGTAACTATTATATATATACTTTTTAAAAAAGAATTATTTGGCTTTTTAAAAAAAATTATTTTTTAGTTGGCAATGGATCTTTATTTATTTATATGTGGTGCTGAGAAGTGAACCCAGTGCCTCAACTGTGCTAGACAAGCGCTCTGCCACTGAGCCACAACTGCAGCACCTTGGCTTTTTAAATAAATTCAATTGTTGGTAATTCAAAATGTTTTATTTTATGAATAAATATATTATTATTATACATGAAATTTTATGTCATCAATATATTTCAAGGTATTTCAGTATGTACTTTCTTGATGATTTTGACAAGACAGATCTTATTACAATTTGCTAGGTTTTGCAAATTCTTAGTCTTTTTTATCTGATCATTTAAAAAAAAAAAA
>PVHX01020414.1:0-32053 GCA_004024805.1 Geosciurus inauris
GCGCCGAAGCCATGCCTCCCGGCTACCGTTGCCTCCCGGTGGCCCTGCGTTCACACACATGAGCGAGACTCTTGCGTGGGGCTGCAAGGCGCAGAGAGTTGCCAAAAATCTGGTTGGGAAGATGGCACCCCGCTACTTCCAGTCTCAGTCTCAGATAGCCGTAGCCCTGGGCCGAGGCCCGGGCTGCAACTGCGTTTCTCCGACCGGGGCCGAAGCCACACCTCCCGGCTACCGCTGCCTCCCGGTGGCCCTGTGCTCACACATGCCAGCGAGACTCTTGCGTGGGGCGGCAAGGCGCAGAGAGCTGCCAAAAAACTGGTTGGAAGATGGCACCCCGCTACTTCCAGTCTCAGTCTCGGATAGCCGTAGCCCTGGGCCAAGGCCTGGGCTGCAACCGCGTTTCTCCGGCCAGCGCTGAAGCCACGCCTCCTGGCTACCGCTGCCTCCCGGTGGCCCTGTGCTCACACATACACGAGCGAAATTCCTGCGTGGGATGTTGAGCCGCAGAATGATGCCAGGAAGCTGGCTGGAAAACAGCGCCTCCACCACTTCCAGCCCTGGTCCCTGAGAGCCTAGTGCAGAGTGGACTGTCTAGGCCGCCATCTTGGAACCGCCCCCTAACTAGAACATTTGATATTTTCTTGTAGGTAAGATAATAGTGATAATAAAACAATAAGAATATTTAACAGTGCAAAGCACACACTAAGGAAGGCTTTGCTTTTGCAGAAGAGGGAGCGATGGGGATAATAGGAAAGGCATTATTTGTGTCTTTAATCATAATAAGGAGGTAATAGATACATTAAGGAGTACGTAAAATTTTAAAACATTATATTTAGAATACAAATACACCTTTCTAATTATTGGAACTACATATATACAAATAAGAAAGAAAGCTACCTACTGAAAATAATGTGAATGTAAAATGAAAGTCCATAACATAAAATATTATGATAGAACTAAAGGAAACATATTATATTGATAAATGTAAACATTTTAACTTTCCATTATGAATGAAATTAAATTGGATGATGAAGTGGGATAAAACTCATGCTGCCTATAAGAAATGTATCTCAAACCAAATAACTAAGAAGGATGAAAAATAAATGGTGACCAAAGACATATCAGGTAAATGTAAATAAATAAGTAAATGAATAGCCTGAGTGTCAACCAAAATGGAAATTAGGCCAAAAATATCAATTGGAAAAGCTTTATAATGATACAAAGTACAATTCACAATTGATGCGTAATAGTTATCACTTCCTATGCACCAAATAGTAAAATATCAGGAACTATAAAGAAATAGAAGTCCACTATTATAAGGAAAATTGATCTATTTCTGTCCCTTATATACATTTACATTCATTTTACAATCCCTTATCCATAGGAGATATTGATGGGGGTTCCAAGACTACCAGTAGAAGCTTGAACCCGATAGTACTGATTCCTATATACTATCTTTATTCCCATACATGCTATACCTATGATAATATTTAATTTATAAATTAGGCATTTCAACAATAACAAAATAAGACAAAACAATCATAACAATATACTATGATAAAATTGTCAGCATCACTACTCTTCCATTTTGGAGTCATTAAGTAACATAAGGGTTATGTGTGCATAAGCACTGCTGTAGTGCAACAATCTGATACCCTAGATGGCTACTAAGGGACTATAGGTGGGGAGCACATACAGGGTGGATGTGCTGGACAAAGGAATGATTCATGTCTCAGGAAGGATGGAACATGATGGCATGATGAGATTTCATCACACTACTCCAAACTGCCCACCATTTAACCTTGGAATTGTTTGTTTTTGGAACTGTCCACTAATATATTCAGACTTAAGTTGGCTGTGGGTAACTGAAACCATGGAAAGTGAAACTGCAGATAAGGGGGCCTACTGTCTATAAAAATCACATATACATAGGTGTGTGTGTGTGTAGATCTGTGTCCTGTAAATCAGAAATATATCTTATCAATAGTTTAAGAAGCAGTCACATAAATTGAGTAGATTTAGGTCACTTGCTATGTTAGAAATAGTACAATGTTCTTTGATCACCACTTAGTAAAACTAAAAGTGACATAATCAGAAAAACAAAAATATATTATTACCTTGACATTAAAATTCTATATTGGCTGCTTGTAGATCAAAGAAGAAGTATAAAGTTGAAGAATAGCTTGAAAGGATATAAAAATGCAATACTTTACAACTTATGGGATATTAGTGTAGGTAAAGCTGAAAAATAGTATTAAATATTGTATTAGTGAAAAAGAATAATGACAAAAGAGTTTAGCACTTAACTCAATAGGTTAGGAAGAATCATAGCAAAACTAAAGACAAACAGGGTAGCATAGTAAAGCTAAAAGCAGAAAATATTGAATTAGAAAATAGAAAAACATTAAAAAATGGATGAAATGGCCCATTTTCTAGGAAAACATAACAATACAGTTACTTCTGAATCGTAGAAAATTTAGTTTAGATTCCATAAAATAAATAAAGATGTAAAAAGCCAACTCACAGAAATTACTTGTCACAGATGGCATCACAGAGGAATCTGACCACAGAACAGATAATTCTAATACTATGTAAACAGATTCAAAGCCTAGAAAAAAATGAAAGCAAAAACAAAAACAAAAAAGCACAAGTCCTCTAAAGTTATTTTTACAAAACGAGCATAACATTGATCCAAAATCTGAAAAGATTGTATACAGAAAGGAAACTACAGACAAATCTCACTTATGAATATCAGTACAAAACTCTGAATAACATATTAGCAAACACTGAACAATAGAAAAAGAGTAACACATCATATTTAATTGGGATTTATTCTGTGGATAGTTCAACATTAATAAATCAAATCTACTAATTTCTCTTATTTACTAATAGAACTGAGGAAAATGTTATGTTATAATCTCCATAGATGCTAAAAAGATGTTCATTAAAATCTATTATCTATTTTTGATTAAATTCATTTCATTAAGTAGGACTTGATAGAAAATAATTGAAGTTGGTTCCTTCTAAATAGAAGTAAAAATGCTGTTGGATCTTTTTTGCTTTTATTTCTGAGGATCTATGATGTTTATCAGACTACCCTCCCTCCTTGGATAAAATTCACAGAATTCTTAATGTTATATTACTAATATAATTATGCTATATTACATGACAGGTAACATTATTATAACTACCTCGTTTATGTGTATTTGCAGCTTCTTTTATATTCTAGCTGTTTCCAAGAATTGGACAAATATTCGGGGCTCCATAATTAATAGAATAAAACCCACAGCATATCAAACATACTGTTTTAGCTAAATACCAAAAGGCTATCCATAGGGTGAAATTTCTTTTTTTCTTTAGCAGCAAATATAGTTTTCTAGTGAGAATGAAGAGAAGAAGATCTTTTATTTCTGAAATTGTGTGGAATGGATTGAATACTTTTACATGCAATTCTCACTTGTCATTTGCTTCTTAGAAGTCAGAAATAACATGTCTTTGCTGGCTCTTATCCTCTACAGAGGAGCAAAGTGAGATTCAAAGTTGAAGAATCTGCTGAAGGTCACCAGAATGTGGCAGATTCCACTTAGAGCCCATCTATTTCTGACTTCAGCTGCTGTGTCTTCAATTTTTTTGTTGTTTAATGCTTTATTTTATACTAACGTATATCACATTGCAGGAAGGAAAGCAAAGAAATAGGAATATGAATCAGAGAATAGGAAAGCAGATAATAACAATCCAGAGAGAAGATGGACAATAAGCACGAAAAAGAGGGTAGTTACAAAGACAGTGTCCTGAATACCTCTTTGTAACCTAACATAGGCACTAATTTCAATGCCAAAGTGGACACATGCATATAGCTTTAAGCTTTGTGCTTTTTGTCCCCAAGCTGCAAAAGTTGGCTACAAAGAAATATTGAATCATAGTTTGTTTTCAACAATATCTCTCCCGAGGTTGGAGAATGTGCCAATCGATAAGTGGGCAATGGACAAAATGGACATTATTCAAAAGAAGAAATGCAAATGTTCAAAAATATATGAAAAAACATTCAATACTCTTAGCAGAGAAATGTAAACCAAAACTTTAGTGTTTCATCCCAATAATCATCAAGAATATAAATAATTATAAATGCTATTGAGGGTATGAGGATAAAGGGACAGTTTTTACATTGTCAGTGTGACTGCAAATTAGTGAAATTGCTTTGAAAATTAGTATGGAGGATACTTAAAAGATTAGGAACTCCATAAGACCCAGCTATTCCACTCCTTGGTATTTATCCAAAAGAACTGAAATCAGCATATTACAGTGATACACATAGTGTTTATAGCAGCACAATCCACAATAGACAATGTATGGAATCAACCAGGTGTCTGTCAACAGATGAATGGATAAAGAAAATATGGTTCTATGTACACACAATAGAGTTTTACTCAGTCATAAAGGAGAATAAAATTATGTCATTTGCTGATAAATGGATGGAAATAGAGAATATCATCTGAGTAAAATAAGCCAGATTCAAAGTTAAGGGTTAAAAGTTTTCTTTAATAGGTAGAAGCTAGAGAGAAAAAGGAACTTATAAAAGGGGATCTCACGAAAATAGAAGGGTGACCAGTAGAGTAGATGAAGGGAATGGAGGTAGAGAGACAAAGGGAGGGGAGGGGAGGAGCTGCAGAATGAAAAGGACCAAATTATGCTATGTGTATGTATGTCTATCACCATGAATCTCACTTTTATGTGTAATTATAAGGCACCCATTAAAAAACAAATAGAAGAAAGACCAATAGAGTAGGGAAAGGAGATCGGGGAGGAGGGGAGGGAAAGGAAATTCCTGGTGAAGTGATTAAAGCAAATTATATTATGATTATCTATGTCACAGTGAAGGTCACTATTATGCAAAATAAAAGCATAAGAAAGAAATGATTTTCAAACTTGCAGAAGTAAGGAATAGAATAGCCATCAGTAGGGATGGTGAAGGGTGGCTGAAAGAGGAGGGGAAAGAAATTAAAATGGACTTGTAGTGACTGCAAAAGATGCTGGACGGGAGGGGAGTCAAGGGTAGAGGAAGGGATATTAAGCATGATCAATGCATGATGTGTACATGCATGGAAATAGCACAGTGAACTCCATTAATTTGTACAATGAATAACTATAATAACTATAATAACAACTAGAGGGCTAAAATTATAAACATCTATTAACAAATATGAATTGAAAGAAAAATTCATTCAACAAATGTTTATTATTCTCTTTGTTTTAGATGTTGGGATATAGCAGTAAACAAAAATGGAGCTATCATTTTAGTGATTTATTATTTTGGGATTACTTATATTTGGCATATTACTTGTATTGGAATTATCATGTCTTATCTGTTCTTTCTTTTTTTATGACATGATATATAGAAAGTGCCCAATAAGTTTTCCAAATTGAACATATTCAAACTGTTTAAATTTTGCTGTAAAGAACACCTTTTAAAAAAAGTTTGTTTTTTAATAAGGAGTTGAAATTTTTATGTAAGGAATTATGTAAAATTCATGGTTATATATTTCAGGGGTCTGAGAAAGATGCAAATATGAATCTCAAGCAATTCTTTTTTTTTTTTTTAAATGATGTTACTGAATCATCAGCGCAACCTGGTGGCTACTTCCGTGAACTGCCTAGCATAGTGTTCCATTAAAGTTTCTTTTGTCATTTGTGTCTCCACTTTTGTACTGCCCAGGGATTCTTTCTATCTACCTACTTACCTACCTACTACTTATCATCTATCTATCTATGTTAAAAATTTTATAAGCATATATTTACAATTTATACAACATTTTGTAAAACAAATGTAGGTGTTTTCAAAATACTCTATGAACTGGTCTTCTAACAATGTGATTAGAATATTTCTCTCCTTCCAAAGTTAATTTTTTGACAGTAAGAAGACTGTCATGAATTCTTTTATGGAAAAGTATCTTTGTCATATCTGTGGAGTCGGACCAGGGTGGTTGTTCTAGAAGACCTCTAATGGTAAGATTTTTAAAACCATACACTTGTTCATTAAAATAGATAATGTCCATCTGGCTGCATTTCCACTAACTGATGTAGGATTTCAACTCCTGTAAAATGCCCTCAAGAATTTCTGAGTCTCCCGCAGGATGTGGCTAACATCCTGACAGGCAGCACCCACTAACCCTACTCTGCAGCTCCTCCCTCTCCTAAATCATAGGATGTATATTTCTGTGGAGGGGAGAGCCATGCTCTTCATCCTGAGGTTCTTCCAGCTTGACCTACTCCCCAGCCCCTCATTTCCCACCTCCCTGCTTTCTGGATACTGACCACTTTCATCTCCCCTTTTTTTCTGTTCAGTTGTCTAAGAAGTATTCAAATGAGCACCAGAGAGTTACTGGGCCCTGCGTTTGGACCTGAGGATATAGCACTGAATTATACATGCATATTCCCACTTATTTTTATTCTTTTGCTGTACTGGGGATTGAACCCTGTGGTGTTCTACCACTGAGATACAACCTAAGCCCTTTTCATTTTATATAGAGACAGGGTCTCCCTAATTTGCCCAGGCTGGCTTTGAATTGTGCTTCAGCCTCCCTAGTCACTGGGATTACAACCATATGCCACCACACCTGGCATCTTCCCAATTCTTATGGAGTGTCAATTCTAACAAATAAAGGTAGAAACAAAATAGACCATCTTGTCTTGAATTCATGAAGCCCATCACATCACCATTTCATCAGATACTATTAATCTCTTCCTCAGATACTATTAATCTTTGTCTAGACACCTGTTAAATAAATTGATTTTACTAGCTCTGATCTTTAGTGAGTTTTATGATAAAATTGTAAATGTAACCTAAATGACAACGACAACAAAGAATTCCAAGTGAATCATAAAGTAAAAAGTTCTTCACACCAAGTTGAAATACATAATATATACGATAATGTTACAGGTATTAAGTTTATATGGTAGATAATATGTACCATACGACGTGTTTCCACCAAACCATAACTACAACTTCTTACCGTAGTGTGAGTTCTATGAATGTGGGAAACTCTGCTTTGTTTGGTATTACACCCCAAATTTAGCATCAGCTATGATAGGTTGAATGACTGAATGATTCAATGAATATTACCACTAATTCCTCAGGCAATTTAGGAGAAACATCAGTTCAAGAAAGAGCAGAGCAGTGAATTCACTTAGTGTTCTGTTTCTAAATAATAGCAAGAATTTCTCAGGCGGTTTACTTTGGAAAAGAAGGAGTCTATATTCTTCCCCAGTTATACACAGTTTCAAGTTCTAACGTTTGTGTTCGGCTTGTTCATCCATATTCATCTCTGAGCTGAAAATAACCAACATGGTGTCAAAAGACAAAATTGCAATGAACTTAGTTTAAAGACTTTACTTGGCTTTTATCCTAGAATCAAGCAGCCCTCAGAACCAGAGCACGTTCAAAGAACTCTGGGGCTGCAATGTGATCAGACAACATTTATGAACAGAAAAGGGAAGTGATGGCCAGAGACAGCTTAACTGCTTACAGCTGGATGGTTTTTTTTTTGAATCACTGAGGCTGCCTGAGGTTGACTGGATTTCAGCCGCTGTAGTCAACTAAGATTCAGCTATTTGGGTTTTTTTTTGTTTTGTTTTTGTTTTAGTACTGGAGAATGAACTCAGGGGCACTCGACCACTGAGCCACATCCCCAGCACTATTTTGTGTTTAATGTAGAAACACGGTCTCATTGAGTTGCTTAGCACCTTGCTATTGCTGAGGCTGGCTTTGAACTCACGATTTTCCTGTCTCAGCCTCCCTAAGTGCTGGGATTACAGGCTTGCACCACAGTGCCTGGCTTCAGCTATTTGTTTTAAGTTAGGTTGTTGTTCATTACCAAAGGATTGAAGTACAGAGGACTCCTCAGTCTAAATTTAATGTAATTTAATAATGGGCAATATGGATCCAACGCCCACTGCATTTCTAAACTAGATATTAAGTAGGCATATGTGAAATCTCTGGGAACCTGTATTCTCTTTGACTTGCTGCTATTTCCCATACCTCCTTCTGCTGGTGCTTTGGAAACTGTTTATAATCCAATGCCAGCTCAGACTGGTTAGATTCTCACCCTGAATACTGGGCTACACCTTAGACATCACTTGTAACTAACTGATATTAGTAGATTTCCTTGCCACTTTGATTTGTAATTTCCATATAATATTCTATTATGTACTTGTGCTCTTTCTGGGATGTATTATGCTCTATTACCTTGGACCCCTTTCTCATGCCATTCCTTCTAGAACACTCCCTGCCTTGCTTCCACACTCCCCATGTGACAGCGAACACCTCTCCTATTATTCACTTAACTTGCTTCCTTCTTCTGCTTTCGGTTTAAGGATTACTTTCTGTTTTGAGATTTCCAGCCTCTTAAACCAATCTTATGTGCTTGAGTACCAAGGTACTTATCCTTACTGCAAGTATAAAATTGCTGTGTAGAGTCTCTCGATTTGAAGTTCTTCCAGGATAAAAAGCCCTGTTTAAATTATTCATCATTATATCCAGATGTCAGGGATGTTTCTGATGTGTAGTAGTAGATTCCCAACCTTGGAAACCTACAAAAGAGGAAAGTGTGGAGCTGAGAATTTGTGAACATTATATGACACATGTTTTCTTGTTTATTAATTTTCTTCTAATATACTTTCAATCCTGAACAAATGTCATGGAATCCAGTCTACAATTAATAAAATTAACATGATGTTGAATTTAGTTGGGCACCAAAGTGTCATGTTATTGTTACCAAACATTTTGAGAGTATGATTTGACTGTAGCCTAAATTAGACAATCCAGGTAAACAAGGTCCTTTTGATTTTGTTTCACCTATAACTTTTAATGTATGAAAATCTTATATTTAACCTATACCTCATAGTTTTTAGAGGGAAAAATCCAATACTACAGCAGATGGGTTGGTGTTAGATGAAAGAGGACTCATTATTTGGGATGCCAAGAATGACATTTCTTGCCATCATAGGAAATTGGAGTTTTCCCTTTATAAAAATAAGGTACAGAGCATATAAGAACTATTACCTTCAATTATGAATTGTGAGTTAAGCACCCTACAAATTTTTAAATTGGTACACTATAATTATACGTAATACCAGTGTTCATTATGACATATTTATGCATGTACTTAACATAATTTGATCAATTTCATTCCCTGGTATCTACCCTCCTCTCTCTTCCTTATCCCTTTTCTCATTTCTACTGGTTTCTCTTCTACTTAATGTGGTCCCTCTTAAAAATGTTTGTCTCTCTAGCTTCCACATATGAGAGAGAACATATGACCCTTGACCTTTTGAGTCTGGTTTAAGTTGCTCAACATGATGATTTGCAGTTCCATCCATTTTCCTGCACCCTACAATTTTATTTGCAACATTTATTTATGTTCCCAACAGAAGATAACATTTTTTAAAGCTTATAATGAAGAAAAGTACTATGTTAAAGTTTATGTTGACATAACAGGAAGTGACCCCAGAAGTTGGCAGAAAGAACATGGTGGTGCAG
Organism: Geosciurus inauris; assembly: GCA_004024805.1. NCBI lineage: Eukaryota > Metazoa > Chordata > Mammalia > Rodentia > Sciuridae > Geosciurus > Geosciurus inauris. The sequence continues at coordinate 9,536 of PVHX01020414.1, forward strand.
AGACTGGGTGTGGGGTTAATTTTTAAGGAGAATTAGCAGGATGAAGGCTAATTCAGAGGTCAAGATCAGGACATATTTCAGCCACAATGCCACACCTCTTCTCCATAGAGCTGGCACCACCCCTGGGTTCTACTGTAGCCACACAAATGGTTTCCAGTGGTTCAATATTATTGCATTGTTGCAGATATATTTCTCAGGTGAAAGCATGAAATTGATTGAACTTAGGTCAAGGTACCTGTGCAATGGTTTTGGTGTGTCCCCTCAAAGGTTTGTGTGTTGGAAACTTGGTACTCGGTGTGGCAATGTTGGGAAATGGTGGAACCTTAAGAGGTGGGGCCTAATGGAAGGTAATTAGCTCATGTTGGGCACCATCTTTTGTTGGGATTAGTGCTGGTTCTTGGAGTGAGTCTTTCATGAGAGAAGATTGTTATAAAGCAAGGTTTCTGCAGTTTTAGCTTTTCTGCATACAACTGCTTCCTTGTTAGCTTTCTCATAGTGTTGTGATGTAGTCAATGAGGCCTTCACCAGAGGCCGAACAGATGGGGCCAGTAAATCTCAAGACTTTTAGCCTCCAAAACCATGAACTAAATGAACTTTTTATTATAAAGTAGTTAGCATCTATTTATTATCATAACAACACAAAATGGACCAAAATACCCTGTTTTCTGGCTGGTAGGGAATACAGGTCTTATTTCCCATGCAGTTTCCATAGTTGGAAGTTGGGCACTGAGTCCCACCAACATGACACTGAATGGAGGATTACTCCCCAAAAACACATGCCCATACAATTCTGTTTCACATCCATAGGGAGAAAAAATATTTTTAACTCTGGTTATTTACATAATACCAAATATGACATTTGGAAGCAATGTGCTTGCTATTTTTCATTGCATATGATTAAATTGATGTCAAGGATTCAAATAATTTTCCTTTAACTTATTTCATATATTCAATTTGTTTTCACATATTTTTAGATACTTCAAAATTTTTTTGGCAGAAGCATTGCATATTGATGGAATCAAATACTAAGTCAGTTGGCAAAGTAAAAATGTAATCTTCAGAGGCACAGCACCGGGGTCATAAAAGTATAGAGATAACTTTGATTCATGTGGGTCGAAGAAGTAGGTTCTAATAGAGACATTTAACAATGTTTACCAAGTTTACAAATATATATACCCTTAGACTTTATAATTGTACCCTAAGAATTTATACATATTCCTGAAGATTTATGTACTGAGTTATTCATTATAACTTTAACAAAGGACTGAGATTAACTTAGAAGTTAATCAAAGAAGGACTAATCAAATGTATGTTTGTACAAAACATTCAATGAAGGTGTATAAACAATGAATACATTTTTATGTGTGAATATAAAACTCTCTGAAATGTATTAATGAATGGTAAAAACTTTTTTTTATACCACTGTTTCAGACTGTGCTGGCTGGCCTATATGCTAGTTGCACAGATATCATCTAGGACTCTTTATTATTCTTCTGCATTTATTCTTTCCCAGATCCTAAATCTTACTCATTCTCCAGTTGTTTCCCAAGAAATGGTATATATCAGAGTTGGGGATTAGAAGTAGAAGAGATTTTGGTTCAAGGCTACATAGTTACAGTTAGGACAAATAAATCCAAGAGATCTATTTTACTGCATGGTAACTATAATTAAGTAACTACAGTTAATTCTACTCTTGAAAAATGTAATGAGAATGGATGTTAAATTTTCTCACCACAAAATCACAGCTTTTAAGGTAATAAATCTGTTAATTAGTCAGGTTTAAGGAGCCCACAATGTACATACACTTCAAAACATTATGTTATACATAATAAATACATGCAATTTTAGATATCAATTATAAATAAATAAATTTGGAAAAAGCAAATTGAAAAACAGTGCATACATATTACTATTTGTCTCAATTTGGTGGGATAATGAACAAGGATTTTATTACAAATGAGTAAAATGTTACTGATTGTAATGGATTACATTGGGTGTCTCCAGGGAGGGGAAAGAGGTGACAAGGGACAAGGGTGGAAGGGAAACTTTCACCTTCATATATTTTAAAAAATTTTTGACTTTTGAACCATGTGAATGCATTATGGACTCTAAAGCTAAATACTTTTGAAGTCTTTAATACTAAGATATGTCTGGGAGGCAGGTAGGGGACAGGTGCCTGCTATCCATACAGTGAATATGAGTGAGGTTCATGACTGAGGAGGACAGAACATATCAGAAGCTTTCTATTTTTTAGGTGGTGTTTTAGTCAGTGTTTTCACTGCTGTGACTAAAGGATCTGACCAGTACAAATGGAGGAAAAGTTTATTTGAGGGCTCATGGTTTCAGAGGTCTCAGTCCATAGAAGGCTAGCACTATTCCTCAGGGCTCAAGGTGAGGCTGAACATCATGGTGGAAGAGGGTGGCAGAGCGAAGTAGCTCACATCATGATGATCAGAAGGCAGAGAAAGAGACTCCACTTGCCAGATACAAATATATACACCAAAGCCACAGCCTAATTCCCACCTCCTCCAGCCACAGCCTACCAATTTAATTAATCCCATCAGGGGTTAACTCACTGATTAGGCTAAGGTTATAACCCAATCATTTCTCCTCCAAACCTTCTTGCATTGTCTCACATGTGAGCTTTTTGGGGACACCACACATCCAAACCATAACAGGTGGTGGTGTTCTAATACTATGTATGGAAGAAATCATTTAATCCTCATAGCAGCTTCTATTCTCATTTTGCAGATTAGAATACCAAGGATAAAGAAGTTATATAACTAGATGGTTTGACTTGAGAGTTTACTCTTTTTAAATTGGCATGGACTTTCTCCTGAGGAGCTCTGTATTGAATACAAGGAGAATGGCCCTGGGGGCTAACCACTACTCTACCCAGGGCATCAGGAATTCCTGGTGGGAAATTACAAATTGAATATACTTTTTGAGTTTCAAAGATCCAATGTTAGGCCTATTATATAAATTTTACCCTCAAGGGTTTCATCCAACTTGGGAGGAAATCATAAAGGAGAGCATAATTTTCTGTGCTTCTAATTAATTTTCAGGAACTATGGGGCATGAGATAGATTCTCATGTTAATGAGGTTATGTTTTGGAGGCTCATGTGAAGTTGTTGTTTTCCTTCTTGCAAGTGAAAAGAACCTTTTGGAAACATTTTCAAATATAAATCCTGGCATATTCTTTTTTTTTTTTTGGTACAAGGGATTGAACTCAGAGGTACTCAACCACTGAGCCACATCTCCAGCCCTATTTTGTGTTTTATGTAGAGACAGGGTCTCACTGAGTTGCTTAGCGCCTCCGCATTGCTGATGCTGGCTTTGAACTCACGATTCTCCTGTCTCAGCCTCCCTAAGTGCTGGGATTACAGGTGTGAGCCACCGCGCCTGGCTTAAATTCTGGCATATGCTTAGAGCTCCTCAACTAGCATGTGAGAGACAGATCTAAGCTGATTACTATTAGTGCTCTCATTATGAGAAATTTTGTCCCCTCAGGATAGTGAAGAGGAAGGCCCTTGAGGTCCAGCATCAGCAAAACCTCCAGGGGAACTAGGTGAGCACTGAACCATCTTTGTGTTGAAATGTTCCCTTCAAACCAAAGCTATATAATTCATAGGTCTGGAAAATTCCACACATTAATTGCTCTTTTTAGTCCTGCTGAACTGAAGCAAATGGAGGAAGGGAATGCTGGCCAGAGACACTGGGAGGTCAGTTAGCATTCTCCCTTGACAGAGAAAAACTAGATGGGGGACGGCGTAAATGGTGATTTCTAAAGGATTGTAATAGAAAATTTTGCTTTTTGGAGGCTTTGCTGCGTATCTTCAGACAACTCTAAGCTTGGAAACCAGCAACTACTGTTCTCCTTCTGGTATTAAACAGTAAGGGTTCATTGTTATGTTCATTGTTATTGTCACCTCTTTCTATTCTTTTTTCCTATAGCTTCCACACCTGAAGTCAGAAGCTATGGAAGAAAATGACTCCTCCGTGACAGAGTTTATCCTTATGGGCTTAACAGACCAACCTGAGCTGCAACTGCCTCTGTTTTTCCTGTTCTTAGTGAACTATACAGTCACTGTGGTGGGAAACTTAAGCTTAATGAATCTAATTTGCCTGAATTCACACCTTCACACACCCATGTACTTTTTCCTCTTCAATCTGTCCTTCATTGATTTCTGTTATTCATTTGTCTTCACCCCCAAAATGCTGATGAGCTTTGTTTCAGAGAAGAACATCATCTCCTTTGCAGGATGCATGACTCAGCTATTTTTCTTCTGCTTTTTTGTGAACTCAGAGTGCTATGTGCTGACAGCCATGGCCTGTGATCGCTATGTGGCCATCTGTCGGCCCCTGCTGTACACGGTCACCATGTCCCCTAGGCTCTGTTCTCTGCTGATGCTGGGTTCTTACTTGATGGGGTTTGCAGGTGCCATGGTCCACACAGGGTGCATGATCAGGCTCAGCTTTTGTGATTCCAACCTCATCAACCATTACATGTGTGACATTGTCCCATTGCTCCAGCTGTCCTGCAGCAGCACATATGCCAATGAACTTGCAAAATCTGTTGTTGTGGGGACAGTTATCATTGTATCTAGCCTCATTATCTTAATGTCCTATGCTTTCATTCTTTATAATATCATTCATATGTCTTCAGCTAAGGGTTGGTCCAAAGCCATGAGCACCTGTGGTTCTCACATAATAACTGTTGGCTTGTTCTATGGATCTGGGATGCTCACTTATATCAAGCCACCATCTCCTGGGTCTGTGGGCCAGGGGAAATATTTCTCAGTGTTTTATACTTTGGTGGTGCCCATGCTGAATCCTCTCATTTACAGCCTCAAGAATAAGGATGTCAAAGTTGCTCTGAAGAGAACCATGAAGAAAATCACAAACTGAGCAGAACCAGCAGGGATACCTTAGTTTCTATCTCCTTTGTTGAGCCTTTGTCACTTCTTTTTGCTCCTACTTACTTTCCTTCCTTTCTTTCTTCTGTCCATCTTTCTTTAAAGACTGGGTAGGATTTCTGCTGTAACGCCTTTCCTTCTCTCACCATGTGATGTATCCATGTGGGCTTAGTTTTGGCCTTGAGATTCTGGCCCAAGGAGGCTCCAACCTGATCTTTATTCCCCATATTAAATGAGCCACTGGGCTGGTATTTTTCCTATCTAAAGATAACATGACCTCCTGTTTTTGTTCTTGTATATTTTCTCCATCCAGGGAAACTGAAGGCATTGTGTGTTTTCTGACAAGTTCATTTATTTCTTGCTCTTTTGAAACAATTGTACAAACTTTTTCTAGCTCTTGGTGTTTTATTACCTATAACTGCATGAAAACAGAGGTCAAAGCAAAAATTATGGACAAGGCCAATGTACATTTTTCAGATTTCTTCAACATCGTTTTGGTGATGTGCCTCTCCTGGAAATTTATTCTTGTATCTGTAATGGTATTGTGTGTTTTATTCATCTACATTTCTATTCTTATGAACATGTGAGGATGGATGAGACCCACCACTCTGCCCATCTTTGTCAAAACTTACCAATAGTGACATTGACGTTGAGTCCTCGACTGTAATAAATAGTACTGAAATTGTCACCTATTTGTCCATGTATTTGTGGATTGTGTCTTTGGCTTTGCTTCAAATTTGCACAATGATATTCCTGGCTTAGAACACATTGTCATGTGTAAGATCAATGTCCTTTGTCTCTCTAGCCGCACACTGAGTATTCCTTTTTACAAAGGAAATGTATTTTTAACTTTAAAAACAGAAACAAAAATGTGTGGGATAAATATTGCCCAATTGCAATTTAGTTTTTCAATTTGACTTATTCTAGTCTGTTAGAAGACTCTGGGTGGCCCATATTATCTGTTGCATTCTTTCAAAGTAATTTTTCAATGTATGTAATGTTTTCCTGTTCTCTGTATGAGGAAATGGTTATGTGATTTGCTTATGGCTGTACACCTAAGGATTCAGATTCTGTTGTGTATTTAACCATTGTTTTGGCCCTTTTGAAAGAAAAGAGAAGGAAGAAAGAAAAAGAGAAAGAGAAAGAAAGATAGATTAAGGGACAGAGAACTTCTGGAAAGTTGTTTCAGCTTGAGCATGAAAATTGGTTTTTTATGGGATGATGTCCTGAGTAAGATTCCCACAGCAGAGATGATCTATGAGGTTTTGATGGCTAATGGGAAACATTATATGCACTTGCAATATTCTGATTTTATAGTGGTGTAAATTGGATGACCTACAAGGAAACCTTTCATCTCAACCCTTTTCTAAGAGTGAATACTTTCTGAGGATGAGATGTTGAGTTCATACCAAGCCTCCCTGGTGAGACATGCCATTGTTTTTGCAGTAGCATAATCCTACAAGACATTATGCCATTATTTAGAGTAAATGAAAACGTTATGCATAGTAAAAGAATAGAAAATTGTGCTCTTAGAAATTTTCTTGTTGCGTGTGTTACAGAGAAGAAAAATTGTTTATTTTCCATAGTGGGTGAATCCTTGTCAGGGGACAACAGTTCATTATACCTGAGATTATTATATTTATTATTTTTCCATGGTTCTACAACATTGGTTCATAAGAATAACATTAGAAGATAATAATGCCCATTAAGTACTTTAATTCAATCTTTATTGCAATATTTTTGTCACTTTTATAATGCTTTGAAATGCTCTTCCTCTAGGAGTTACTCAATGACTATTTTCTATTTTCATTCTTTCATCTGTATTTAACACAGTGCCTGGTTTAAAATAGAATTTACTACTGTTTGTTTTGAATTTCACTCTAAAAATATGTATCTTAGTAAAGACATAGAATGCTTTCATTGGGACATAGAATGAAATGTATAACATCCATGTTTATAAATCCTGCATAATTAACAAAAAGGTGAAAAGTGAGTCTCAGACATAGCATATTATCTGTGGTCTGTGAATGATATTGGAGTTGGTGGAACAGCCTGGTGGGGAATGAATGAGAGACAATTTGGCTCTGTACTGTGATGTCAATGGGCTCAATTTTTCAGGTTATATCTATAGTATTGAACTGGAAAATGCAGTTGATTTATTCTTTCAGTAAAAACCAAATTTAGCCAGGCATGGTGGCACACACCTGTAATCCCACTGTCTTGAGAGGCTGAGGCAAGAGGATCCCAAGTTCAAAGCCAGCCTCAGCAAAAGCGAGGTGCATAGACTAATTTTATAACATGTATGTTTATTTGATAATTATTAAATATTTAGATGTTTTGTATGTGTAGTTGATTAAAAATATTTATATTGCCATGTACAACTTTCGTTTCCTACTGTTGTTTCATAGTTTCTCCAATTTCACTAGGAAAAACTTTGTTCTACTGATATTGAACCCCATATTAACATATGTTAAAGCCATGTGAATGCTGACTTGTAAATGAAAGGCTTTTAGGTACTTCTACACAGTTCTCAATGTCCCTCATGAATAAAGTCCAGAACAGAGCTCTCTATAGCATGGCTGACAGAATGGCAAGTGGGGCACAGGAAGGCATCACGTGTGCCCAGAATCGTCAGCTTGGATCTGGTACAGTTGGGGTTTCTCTTTAGATGTTCTGGCAGACTATAGCCTTAAAAAGATGTCCTGGGAGGTCAAGAGTAAGGAGATCTGATATGACAGTGTACCATGTGTTTGGCAGAAGCGGGAGCAATGAGATGAAGTGGACTCCCTGCTCCAATCTAATAGCCCAAAGAGGTGCCCCATCATCTGGATGTCAGGTATAGCAGTCATAGGAGGAGGAACAGAGCCCACTGTGGGCAAGAGAACTCTGGACTGTCGGTGGAATTTATGTTTCATGTACCCAAGGAGTACAGGTTTTTGACAGGCATGTTACACTTACCTATAATTCTAGGCACTTGGGAGGTAGAGGCAGGATTGCAAATTCAAGGCTAACTTCAGCTATTTTCCAAAACTCTGTCTCAAAATAAAAATCTAAGAGTGCTGGGGATGTAGTTGAGTGGTAGAGCACCCCTGGATTCAATTACCAGTATCCCCCAGTAATAAGTAAGTAAATAAATAATAAACAATAAAATAAAATTGCTGTTAATTAGCCTTCAGTAAAAGCAGATACAAACTATACAATTTTCTGTAAACTAATATTTTTGCTAACCCAGAGTTAAAAATGAACTTATATGGTCTTTCTTATAGAACAACTCAAATGATTTCCACGTATGGTTTTGTATTTTCTGTAAAATCTGCCTGAGTATTAGTGTTCTAATCAGAGAGGTGCTTCACTGCTTTTTAAAAATGTCCCTCAAAGCCTTGCCGTGGACCTTGTGCCATGCCTGATGCTAAAAGTCAAGTAATGCTTAAATTGTAGAGGAACTTAAAGCAACTTTAAAAATGCATTAATAAATAAAATCCATTGGGCAATGATTGATCAGTTCTTAGCAAAATTTACAAAGAACTGACTTAAATAGTAAAGATTTCATGTTTTATCAAGACCATTTCCTATGTTTTGTGCTGATTTTTCTTTTCTTTCTTTTTTTTTTGATTGCTTAAAACAAAATTAAGTCCAAGAAAAAATCAAGTTTATTCAAATCTTTGTATGTTAAAAAGCCTGTTTTGGTTTACAATTCTGGTTACATGAACTAACAGTATTTTTTTTTTTTTTTTGGTACTGGGGATTAAACTCAGCGGCACTGGGCCAATGAGCCACATCCCCAGTCCTATAGTCCTATTTTGTATTTTATTCAGAAACTGGGTCTCACTGAGTTGTTAAGTGCCTCGCCATTGCTGAGGCTGGCTTTGAACTTGTGATCCTCCTGCCTCAGCCTCCAGAGCTGCTGGGATTACAGGAATGTGCCATCTCATCTGGCAAACTACCAGTTTTATAATGAAGTGTTATGTGTTATTGATACAAAGCCTATAAAACTTACAAAATCAGATAGTCTGGATATAATATTGTAAATCATGATTATTTTCTTAATAACTAAATTGCTTGTTAAGTCACAAAGTTATCTAAGTATTAATAAACTTAATATATGGTTTGTAGTGTGAACAAGGTTAAAGGCAAATCTGCTTTATTCAACCTCCATCTCAAGACAAATTTAAGGGATATAGGATATGTATAAGATTTGCTGTTTTAGAAGGTTTTTATTTGTATTTGTATTTTTTGCTGCAAATTGCTTATATCATTACCTTGTTTACAAAGTACATCTAATTATGTATGGATGTTTATAATTGGTAGGATGACATTAATTCTTGTATACTATGTTCCAAGTTTTCACACTCTAAAGATGTTAGGACATATGGGTTAAACAGTTTACCCACATGGAGGTTAACCATGATTTATATAAGCAAATCTCTAGCTGTTGGACCAGCCCTCTTTATGAAGATCTGACAGGACTACTTTTTACAAGGTTGTGCTTGTTTGTTGGATAAAGAAGACAGAACTAAAGAGACTGTGCTTAGTAGTTCACATGAATCATACAGACTGGAGGGCTTTGCTTTTATTAATGTCTTGTAGTTTTCTGGCCTAAGAGATGATTTTTCAAAAACTTCTCTTGTTTAATTTTGTTTAAAAAGGGGTCTTGAGATACTGATTCATAAACTGTCAGTTTCCCTCCTACATGGGACAACTAAAGCCAAAGAACAGGACAAAAGTCCTCCATCATGGGACAGAGATGCTTGTCAAATAATCAGCAATGTATTCAAGAAAAGTGGTCAGAGATCATGGCATCACTTGTCAAGCTCCAACAAAAATAAAAATTTTCTCTAGTTTATAAATCTTTGCATTTTTTCATGTATTTTAACTTTTTGCTGTTTCTTCTTTGCAATATCTATATAACTATTTCTCTTTTAAGTAACTTCTGTTGGAAATACATAGCATACTTTTTGTTGTTACTTTTTTTTGAATGGACTATTTCTGATATAGGCAACACATATTATTTCATTGCGATAGACTGTTTTCCCACTGCCCATAACATAATCCTGTCTGATTAGCACATGCCAAACCCTGATAACAAGTATATGTTAACAATAGTCATTTTACCATAATGTTTTAAGAAAAATATTTAAACAAATTTATTTTCTTCTTGATGGTACAATTGATAGCAATTCTGTTGGATCTCTTTCCATTGCATGGGGGAGCCCATATGAGATTAAAACCAAGCAGAACCAAGCAATATAAGTGTTGGAAGAGAGACACAGCCCCACAAAAAGACTTGACAATGCACAGTTAATATGAAACAATTTATGCCCTTGTATTATCAGTTCCCCATGCCTTTTGCACAGGTTGCTTTAAGCAGATTTGACTTGGATTTGCTGTACTTATGGTTAAGTTTGATGTAGAATGGACAGCTGTGTAGAAATAAATGTGCTTGGTAAAAAAGAAAAGATCTAATGTACTTGAGTAAAAGGAAAAGCCCAGGAAGGTTGTGTGTTCTGATTCTTGGTCTCTATGTGGCATTCTTTTGTCCTGGGGATGTAGGAGGACATCTTGTGGCATGAGGGTCTTACTGTCTTTCCTCATACCAGGAAGATTAGAGAATTACTTTATGTCTAGCTCCTACAAAGAAAGGTGAGAAAAGATTGGAATTACACTTCCAGGCTTGATGGCTTGCTTTGGAGAGAGGGGTTCTAGTTTCTCAAACTGCCTTGAGGCAAGTAATTATTATTTTCTATAACCTGCCTTGGGGGATTAATGAAAATAGGAAAAGAAGTGAAACAAGGTCAGAAAAAATACTTCATTCTGAACATTTCAAATATCCTTCAGTTCAAATTACTCTGCATGCAAAAGTGCCATTGGAGTATGGTTTTCAGAACTTCTAGACCACCCAAGGGACATTTCACAGCATCTATAGACAAATGTGATGATCCCAACTAGTGTCTTATTTGCATATGCACACAAGAAAGGGCTAGCCCTGTCATCTGATGGATAAATGTCAAGGATGCTGTGCATTCTACACATTCAACTGCCCTACAGCTAAACCTACGTTATCCAAATATCAGTAGTGCCTCTTGGTTTATATGAACATGTGTGTGTTACATGGAATATGTAAGGGATATGTAAGGGATACTATTAAGAGGAATATGTAAGGGATACTATCAAATCTTTTTATATGCCAGGCAAAAAACTAATGATTTGCCAGAATCATGTTCTTCCAATAACCCAATCGATAGCATTTTATGGACCTCATTATACAGACAAACACAAGTATTTATAGTTGTATTTGAATAAACAAGAATCAGAAAAGTTATATCATTTGTTGAAAGTCTCTTGGTTAGGACATTCAACATTCAGATTTAACTTCAGTCTTATTTGAGAACTTACTCCTGTTTTATGACCCTTTCTATGACAACATCTCTTGGTTGGTGTGAACTCCTCCAAAGCATGTGGAGTGTTAAATCTATGATCTGAAATTTATTAATGCAATTCTTTAGGCTGAAAGAATAGGCTAGAACTGGCAAGCAACTGTACCCTGGACAGTACTCTTGTAGAGCTCTGCATTGGATAATGAGGGGAATGGCCATGGGGAGCACATCCTACTTTGCCCTGAGGATCAGGAATTCCTGGTGGGAAATTATAAATTGAGTATTCCTTTTGAATCTCAAAAGATCCAATGCTAGGTCTATTATATAGGTTATAAATGCAGGCTCATTAATTTCTAACCTCAAATGGCTCATCCAGCTTAGGGGGAAATCATACAGGAGAACATAATTCTCTGTGCGTCTTATCAACTTTCTAGAACTATGGGACATGAAATAGATTCCCATGTGAGTGAGGTTATGTTTTGAAGGCTCATATGAAGTTGTTTTTTTCCATTTTGCAAATGAAGAGATACTTCTGGAGATATTTTCAAATAGAAATCCCAGTATATTCTTGAGAGTTGCTCTACTAGCTTGTGGGAGACAGATTTAAGCTGATTGCTATTATCTCCCTCATCATGATAAATTTGTTCTCTTAGGACAGTGGGAAGGAAAGCCCTTGTCATCCAGCATTGGTGAGGCCTCCAGGGAAAACAGGTGAGCATTGAACCATCTTTTTGTAACAATTTCCTGTCAAGCCCAAAGCTATATAAAGTATGGGTATGAGAATACCACTTAGTTATTGTTATTTGGCCAAATTTATAGTGAAGACCCAGTGAAGGAAAAAGAAAGAAAGAAAGAAAGAAAGAAAGAAAGAAAGAAAGAAAGAAAGAAAGAAAGAAAGAGAAAGAAAGAAAGAAAGAAAGAAAGAAAGAAAGAAAGAAAGAAAGAAAGAAAGAAATATTCTTCAGAGACACTAGAAGGTCAGTTAGCATTATTCCTGGATGTAGACAAAAAAGTAGGTGGGGGAAGGAGTAAAAGGGGATTACTCAAGGATCAACATAGGAAAATCTTGTTATTTGGAGGCCTTGGTGTGTGTCTTTAGACAATTCTAAGCTTGGAAAACAGCAGCTCCTGCTCTTCTGGGGTTAAATAGTAAGGGTTCATTTTTAGCACCACCTTCTATTCTTGTTCCTACAGGTCCCACCCTTGAAGCCAATGGCTGTGGAAAATGACTCCTCCATGACAGAGTTTATCCTTATGGGCTTAACAGACCAACCTGAGCTGCAACTGCCCCTGTTTTTCCTGTTCTTGGTGAACTATACAGTCACTGTGGTGGGAAACTTAAGCTTGATTAACCTAATTTGCCTGAATTCACACCTTCACACGCCCATGTACTTTTTCCTCTTCAATCTGTCCTTCATTGATTTCTGTTATTCATCTGTCTTCACCCCCAAAATGCTGATGAGTTTTGTTTCAGAGAAGAACATCATCTCCTTTGCAGGATGCATGACTCAACTATTTTTCTATTGCTTTTTTGTGAACTCAGAGTGCTATGTGCTGACAGCTATGGCTTATGATCGCTATGTGGCCATCTGTCGGCCTCTGTTGTACATGGTCACCATGTCCCCTAGGGTCTGTTCTCTGCTGATGTTGGGTTCTTACTTGATGGGGTTTGCAGGTGCCATGGTCCACACAGGGTGCATGATCAGGCTCAGCTTTTGCAATTCCAGCATCATTAATCATTATATGTGTGATATTTTCCCCCTTCTACAGCTTTCCTGCAGCAACACCTATGCTAATGAGCTTGTGAGTTCTGTTGTTGTGGCAACTGTTGTTATCATATCTAGCCTTGTGATCTTCATCTCCTATGCTTTGATTCTCTACAATATCATTCATATGTCCTCAGCTAAGGTTTGGTCCAAAGCCATGAGCACCTGTGGTTCTCACATAATAACTGTTGTCTTGTTCTATGGGTCTGGGATGCTCACCCATATTAAACCGTCGTCTTCAGGGTCTTTTGGCCAGCATATATTTTTCCTAGTGTTTTCAGTGTTTAATACTCTTGTGGTGCCCATGCTGAATCCTCTCATTTATAGCCTTAGGAACAAGGATGTCAAGCTTGCTCTGAAGAGAACCCTGAACAGAATTAAACTGAGTGAATAGTGGGGCTGCTTTGGTATCTGTCCCTATTTATATGTCTTTTGTCCCTTTCACTTTCCTGCAGCTAAATTTCTATTTCTCTTCATCTTTCTTTCTATAGTATGGAAAGGACTTCTACTCTAATATTTTTATTTTCTCATGGTTGCTACATTATGGTCTATATTTTCCTTGCTAGTTTGAGACACAGGCCTGATATATTTTCCCATCTAAAGGTAATACTACCTCCTGTTTTTCTCTTATATGTCTTTTTTTTTCATATTTTATTTATTTGTTCTATTTAGGCTTACATGATAACAGAGTGCAATTTGATTCACTGTACATAGAGGATAACATATCAATTCTCTAGTTGTAAGTTGTATAGAATCACAACATATAGGCAGTCATACATAAAGTTAGGGCTATGATGACTATCATATTCCACCACCTTTACTGTCCCCATGCCCCCTCCCCCCTTACACCCCTGTGAACAGAGTTCCACCATTTTTCCCATGTCCTTCCGCACATTATGGATCAGCATCCACTTATCAACGAGTACATTCAGCATTTGGTTTTCTGAGATTGGCTTACTTCACTTAGCATGATATTCTCCAGCTCCATCTCTTTACCTGCAAATGCCATAATTTTATTCTCTTTTATTGCTGAGTAATATTCCATTGTGTATATATACCACATTTCTTTATCCATTCATCTATCGAAGGGCATCTAGGTTGGTTCCACAGTTCAGCAATTGTGAATTGAGCTGCTATAAACATTGAAGTGGCTGCAGCACTGTAGTTTGCTGTTTTTAAGTCTTCTGGGTATAGATCGAGGAGTGGGATAGCTGGGTCAAATGGTGGTTCCATTCCAAGTTTTTCTAAGGAATCTCCATACTGCTTTCCAGATTGGTTGTACCAATTTGCACTTCCACCAGCAATGTATGAGCGTGCCTTTTCCCCCACAACCTCACCAACACTTATTGTTGTTTGTATTCTTGATAATTGCCATTCTAACTGGTGTGAGATGAAATCTTAGGGTAGTTTTGATTTGCATTTCTCTGATTGCTAAAGATGTTGAACATTTTTTCATATATCTGTTGATGGATTGTATATCTTCTTCTGTGAAATTTGTGTTCAGCTCTTCAGTGCATTTATTGATTGGGTTGTTAGTTTTTTTGGTGTTAAGTTTTTTGAGTTCTTTATATATCCTGGAGATTAGTGCTCTATCGGATGTGTGTGTGGCAAAGATTTGTTCCCAGAATGTCGGCTCTCTGTTCACTTCATTGATTATTTCTTTTGCTGAGAAGAATCTTTTTAGTTTGAATCCATCCCATTTGTTGATTCTTGATTTTACTTCTTGTGCTATAGGAGTCTTGTTAAGGAAGTATGGTCCTAATCTGACATGATGAAGATTTGAGCTTATTTTTTCTTCTATTAGGCTTTGGGTCTCTGGTCTGATTCCCAGGTCCTTGATCCACTTTGAGTTGAATTTTGTCATGGTGAGAGATAGGGGTTTAGTTTCATTTTGCTCCATATGGATTTCCAGTTTTCCCAGCACCATTTGTTGAAGAGGCTATCTTTTCTCTGGTGTACGTGTTTGGCTCTTTTATCTAGTACAAGGTAACTGTATGTAAGTGGGTTCGTCTCTGTGTCTTCTATTCTATACCATTGGTCTACATGTCTATTTTGGTGCCAGTACCATGCCGTTTTTGTTGCTTATATATCTTTTATTTTATTTTATTATAATATTTTTTATATCTTTTCTTTTTCCACATATGAAAAGACAGGATTTATGTGCTTTCTGACAAGTTCATTTTTTTTTTCCCTGAAACAGTGAAATAAACTCTTTTCTGTTTCAAGAATTTCATTGACTATGACTGTATGGAAACAGAGGGATGACAAAAATCATAGTCAAGATCAATGTTGTAAAAATTTCCCACTTTCTTAGCATTTTCTTCCTCCCTCCCTCCTCCCTCCTTCCTTCCTTCCTTCCTTCCTTCCTTCCTTCCTTCCTTCCTTCCTTCCTTCCTTCCTTCCTTCCTTCCTTCCTTCCTTCCTTCCTTCCTTTCTCTCTCTCTCTTTTGGTACCAGGAATTGAACTTACAGGCATTCAACTACTGAGCCACATCCCCAGCCCTTTGTTGTATTTTATGTAGAGACAGGGTCTCACTGAGTTGTTGTGTCTCACTATTGCTGAGGCTGGCTTTGAACTTGCAATCCTCCTGCCTCAGCCTCCTGAGTCGCTGGGATTACAAGCATGCACCACCATGCCTGGTTTTTATCAGCATTCTTTTGGTGCTGTTTCCTATTCTGGGATTTTATCCTTACAGCTATGATAGATCTGTGTGCTTTACTGGACTAAGGTTCTTTTCTTAGGATTGTGTGAGGCTGCATTGAGACTCACCACTCTTGTCTACCTTTCTCAAAACCTACCCATAATGAGAATGCACTGCTTGACTGATATTTATTCATAAATAGAAATTAAATTCTCACCTATTTTCCTTGTTTCTGTGGATTGTGTCTTTCTGTTTCAAAATTGCACAATGATTCTTTCCTTACTTAGATTACAGTATCATGTGTAATGTCAAAGTTCTTTGTTTCTGCCTTTTGCAATAACAAAAATATCTTGCCTATATTCCTCCTTTAAAAAGCACAAATACAAATATATGGGATGAATTTTGCCCAATTGGGATTTGTTATTTCAATGTGTAATTTTAACTTCTTTTTCTGTCAGAGGAATACTTTGATTTGGTGACCATATCATATACTTCATTCTTTACAAATCCTATTGAACCATTTCCAGAGGAGGAAATGGTTAAGTAACTTGCTTAAGGACATAAAGCTGAAGATGCAGAGCCAAGTGTTTGATCCTAATGTAATTTCTGTGGAAAAAAATGGGAAAGAAAGAATCCCTGTTCACTTGCTTGGATCTTTTAAAAGTCAAGTCTTTTCTCCAACCTGGAAGGAGAGTACACGGTCTTCACTCCTCCCCTCCCCCAGGGGCAGCCTGGTTCTGTGGTTGAGATATATTGCTGCTTCTGCTTTATTTTTTCTTTCTGGCACATTTGTATCACCTTGGCCTTTCTTGGTGGTAGTAAGATTTGCC
This sequence comes from Geosciurus inauris, assembly GCA_004024805.1. NCBI lineage: Eukaryota > Metazoa > Chordata > Mammalia > Rodentia > Sciuridae > Geosciurus > Geosciurus inauris. The sequence goes on from PVHX01020414.1 coordinate 26,065, forward strand.
AATTCAGTTGCAGTGTGTGTGGAATCCACAGAGATTCAGTGGGAGAAGAAAGGGAAACTCATTTTGGGCTCAAATTTCTGGCCCACATTTCTGTTCAGCTTTTTTTTTTTTTCCTGAATCCTAGTTGAAATCTCCCTCATTATAAATTATAAGTTATAAACAAGTCTGTGGTTTTCCATTAGATTTTTAATTCTTAGGGATGTACTCCTTTGGGTTAGAAACGAGAATAAATTTCACGCTAAAAACACATTAAGATGAAATCTATTTTGTTGAAGTTTCATGACCTTTCCTTAAAATGAAATTCTCTTCCTTCCTTTTATACTTTCCCTTTTTCCCCTTCTTATGACCTTCCTCTCTCTTTTTCTTTTATTTTGGTACCGGGGATTGAACTCAGGGGTACTCGACCACTGAGCCACATCCCCAGCCCTAGTTTGTGTTTTATGTAGAGACAGGGTCTCACTGAGTTGCTTAGCACTTTGTCATTGCTGAGGCTGGCTTTGAACTTGTGATTCTCCTGTCTCAGCCTCCCAAAGTGCTGGGATTACATGTGTGCACCACCACGCCTGGCTTCTCTTTCTTTTTCTAATAAGCACTAATTCTTTCTTAAAAACCAAACATTGCACATTCCTTCTTTGTTGAGTATTTTCATGCCTCTGGTGTCTCAGATATTTTGCTCTATTCTCTGTGACCTCTATGAACATACACACATGGATTGACTATATATCTGCTAAAGGCACATACCTCTATCACTTGCCCCTTCTTCTGACTATAGATAAACATTCTTAAGTTGGTGTGTATTATTACAATTTTTGTAATTCTCCTTACGTGCGAATTCATAGATTATAATCAGAATAGTCTATTTTTAAAAATTTACATAATGTCTTTATTCTAGGACTAGCCTTTTGCATCTTCTTTGTAAATTCAAAATCATGTTTTTAATGTTTATTTATCACGTTTTTTTAAACTGTTCATGTTATCTCTTTCATAACAAAATAGGCAAAAGTGATGTTCACTTCTACACAGGGTAGAGGCTGGTCAAGAAGCCATCTTGTTAGAGTAAGGGATTTCCCTTCCCTCTATGCTTTAGGTGAACATTCCAGAAAGGCTACTGGAGTGAAACACAAAACCTTTATTTTTTCTGACAATGACCACAGGTGCAAAAGGTGCACATCCCTGGAGATCCTGAGAATCTTTGCACACTTCAATCCTGCACCATCACTAGAACATTTTATAAGGAACCGATGTCATCTAGTTTGTTGCAATCTCCTCCATGTGCTATTAACCCGGTGCTTCTTTCCCAATCACAGTTCCCCTTGCCCTGTAATTACAGTGGCACAAGCCCACTGTAGATGGGGCTCAGGTACAGTGATGGGGATCAGGTACTTGACCCCTTTGCAGGACCCAGCATGCAACTGCCCTCTGTGGTGCTAGGCATCACGTGATATCCTGTGCAACAGTTCATGTTGTCCCTGGAAGAACTGGGAGTCATTAGAACTTCCTGCCTCAGGGTGACCCAGGCCCACAAACTTAGGACCATAAAATCCTGGAGCTCTTCCTAGGAGGCCTTTGGCGGCAATTCATATTAGGCCAAAACTGGGAAGAGAGTTATATTCTTTCATTAAAGCACTGTCTCTGAGGCTAGAAATGATGTGACCTCTTTGCCCCTACCCCCACACACCACAGCTGTTTAATGGCAGCAGGGACCAATCTGGTTTTCAAGCCATCTCACACAGCAAACAGAATTCCAAGATTACAGGTGGCTCAGACAACATATAATAGTCCTCAAACCAAAACAAACGTGAGGCAAGTAGTTCCCAGGTTAGTGTCTTAGAGGCTGTGTTCAAACTGGAGAAAAGCCTATTGAGTGCAGTGAATGTGGGAAATCTTTTGGCTGCAATCTATCCTCCTTCAGATTTTATGGTCCTAAGTTGTCGAGTATATGCTAGGCTTTTTTGGGGGCCTGGGACACTCTGAGGCAGGAAGTTCTGCGCCCGGTAGTAACGGCGGCGTGCACCCCACGTCCCCGCGACTTCAGCCTCGGGGCCCCGCGCAGAACCGGGCCGGCCCGAGGACGAGAACGTAGCGCCCCCCCCCCCCCCGTCGGCCCCCTAGGACTGCCGCTTCCATCTGACGCTCCTGGCCCAGCACCAGCACTGGGGCGGCGACCGGGCACTGCTGCCCTCAGCCAGCGTCCTAGGCTGCGGCGCCCGCACCCTCCAGCGCCTTCTTGCCAGTCACTGTGGTTGACAGATAACAGAGCCGAGCGCCACCGAAAAGATCTTCATGTTTGTTTTGATACAAACAGCAGGTTTTTATTTATTTTTTATACTTGGATGCCAAGGCCTGTGTAGGTTCATCTGCTGGGGTCACCTGTGTTGTCCTCCTCACTCTATTGCCCTTTCACTTGTTGGAAAAGCTCTTCTGCCTTTTTCAAAATTCATGTGCTTTCATTAAGATCAGTTATTCTGTCTCTATTCGAATAGCCACACACCTGTTAAATAATTCACTACAGCTACAGACACTGGCCTAAATTATATACTCAAAATGTGGTTACCCATATAGCAGCTTTAGAATTCCTTGGTAACCTATTTAACCAACATTCAGAATATATAAGGAACTAAAAAAGAAGAATACCAAACACATAAAAAAAACACAAACAAGAAAGAATCCTGCTAGAAAATGGGCTAAAGAACCAAATAGACACTTCTCACAAGAAGACATACAGATGGCCAACAAGCTTATAAAAAAAGTCTAATGTCACTAATCATCAGGAAAATACAAATCAAAACCACAATGAGATATTATCTTATTGAATGATTATCATCAAAGACAAACAAACAAAACACAAAAGGTACACAGTGTTGGCAGGAATGTAAATTAATACAGAAATTATGGGAAACATAATTGTTAGGTCAGAGGCAGACACAGAAAACCAGACCCTGCGCGCCGCGGCGCTGCACCAACACAACACCAGGAGTCAGCCCACTCACTGTCGCGCGCGACAAACGTAGCACACATGCGACGAGCGCAGCATGCATGCGTCAAGCACACCAAAATGGCGGCCCCCAATGATCTGTACGGAAGAAGAAGCGAACTTACAGTATGGCTCTCAGCTCATACCGGAAGGGGTCTGACATCACCTGCTGCACCAAACCAATCTCAGAAGACACTGGACTCTAAGTCAACACCTCTTCCTGGCCTCAAGCCTGCCTTTTCCGGATGGGGAGAGGCTATATAACCCTGTGTAACATGAGGCACAGCGCCATTTTCCTGACCTGTTCTAGCCTGGTGACTGGGCGGGGAAATGGTCCGGGAGCGTATTTCCTAGAATAAAAGCCTGTGTTGGTCCTGTTTCACCTCCATCTGGTCGTTCGTCTTACAATAATGTCTTCAAAAAACTAAAAATAGACTGCTACTGTATCTAGCAATTCTGCTACTGGGTATATATACAAAGGAAATTATATTATTATATCAAAAAGATACTTGCATCCCCATGTTTATTGCAGCACTCTAATAGCTAACATATGGAATCAATCTAGATGCCCTTCAATGGATAAAATAATGTGGTGTGCATGCGCTATGGGATAAATTATTCAGCTATAAAAAAGAATGCAATCCAGACATTGCAGTATGTATGTAACTGAAGGTCATTATATTAAATGAAATAAACTGGACACTTAAAGACAAACATTATATGTTCTCACTCATTTGTAGACACTAGTAAGTCAGTCTCAGAAAAAAATGGAATGAATGGTGGTAACAGAGACTAGGAAGGGGAAGGGTAAGAAGAAATGGAAAAAAAATTCAATAAGGGGTATCAAAACACACAGTGGAGGGGTTACTTTTAGTTCTTGATTACAAGAGTCTATGATATATTTCAAAATGACTAGAAAAAAGACTATAAAATTACCAACATGTAAAAATGATTAATGTTTGAAGGGATGGAAATGCTTATTGCCCTCATGTGATTATTACACAGTGTATATATGTATCAAAGTATCACAATGTACTCCATAAAAATATACAATACTGGAGGCGGGGCAAGATGGCGGCTTAGAGAGACATAGCAGCCAGTCTCCCCAAACTAAAGATCAAAATTTTGTGATACAAACTTCTTCCACTCAACTTTTCGGCAGCAAAATACAGCCATCATCACAGAAAACTTCACTTTCGCGTGTAAAGAGCGCAAGCGGACATCACCAGAGCGCGTCTCCAGCAGCAGCGGCCGTTTGGGTGGCGGGGCGGTGCGACTTGCCGGGCTCAGCTCGACCAGCGCGACCTGCCTGGCTCAGCAGAGCCCACCTGGGGTGGCAACTGTGTGTACTGGGGAAATTCGGCTCCAGGGCACAAGCAACCACATAGGATCCACAGTAAGCTCGCGTGGACCCACGACCCCAGCCGTCAGCCACTGGGGAGCGCGACAGAGAAGGCAGCGCGACAGCGAAGGCAGCGCTACAAGAGAAGACTGGGACCGCACCAGTTCCATTCCAGAGTGCAGGATGAACAAAGCAGCGGAGGGAGCAGACCTGCTAAAAGGAATTTCCACGGGGACGAGACTACAGGAGACTGGAGACAGCATCTGCGAACTTCTGGGACCCTAATCGAAGGGGGACAATGGAAAACAACTCTGTATAATCCTCCACGCAGGGCTTCACCAGCGAACCAGAAATCAACCAGGTCGAGAATCTCACACGCGAAACACGAGCGGAGTAAGTCCAGCAAGCAGCGAACAGCGCCACCTACTGGAGGTGAAAGGAAACATACCTGTCTATTCACTTTGAGACTCTGTCCTTTTATATCGATTGTTTGTTTGTTTTTTTGTTTTGTTTTCTGTTTTTTTATTTTGTCTGTCTGTTTGGTTTTTTGTTTTCATTTTGTTTTTTGTTTTTTTTTCTTTCATTTTTTTTCCTCTCTCTTTTTACTTCCTCCCCTTTTTTCTTCTACACTCTTCCATTCTCAATTTGCATTTTATCCTTTACCATTTTCTCCTAATATTTCTACTGTTTAATCTTTTTGCTTTATTTCTCTGTTCTTTCCTATCTTTCTCTATCCTCCCCTCGTTTCTCTCCCACTACTCCTACCCTGTAATCCCCAGCAGTTGTGAATCCAAAGATTTGTTTTAAAATGGGACATAGTAGATTGGGACTCCTGAACCGAATACTGGAGGGATACTAGATAGTCCTGTTTCCGACACTTACATAAGTTTTATTTTTCTTGCTATTGTTGCTTGCTGCACCCCACATCTCCTCCTCCCTACCGGCTCTCCCCAGCTCACTGTTGCCCTCCCAAGTACTAGTCAGCCCCTCTTGGATTCATTTTTCATGCATTATAAGAGCTAATAACCATACCTTCACTTTCTACTAACCCAACAATCTATCCTACACCCCACCCTCAAGATTCCCTAGCCCACCAACAGTAAATATAGACCCCTGTGTGAACTTATTGTTTGCATAATAGATTGTTAAGGAACCCATAATTGTATATTGTGACTAAACTGTAAATGTATTTGGGAACTATTAGGAACTACTTGGCTTGAAACTATATATTGCTTGTATTGTGATCAACTAATATTGAGCCCCCCTTTAAAAGAGCAGTACTGAAACCCTGCAGCAAAACTATACACATATAGGAGCAAAAACTGTAATAACTTGGCTCGACAGAGCTAGAAGGAAAGACACCCAAACATTATGAAAAAACAAGGGAAGAAAATGACTCAAACAAACCAAGATTCTTCAATATCAGAATCCATGGTCAGCTCAGCAGAAGTAATGACAGAACATGAATTCAGGTTGTACATAATCAAAATGTTCTGTGACTTAAAGAGTGATATCAGAGAGCAAGCCCAGGCAGCAAAAGATCATTTTGATAAAGAGATATATAGACAAATTCAGGAAGTAAAAGATCACTTCAAAACAGAGATGCTTAGGCAATTACAGGAAGTAAAAGGTCACTTTATTAAGGAGATAGAAATCCTGAAAAGGAACCAAAC
>PVHX01020415.1:0-32054 GCA_004024805.1 Geosciurus inauris
TCTATCTGATTTGAAACCAGAGAATTGGAAAAACTGAGCTCTGTATATGTATTATGACTTGAAATGCATTTAAATAAAATAATTTAAAAAAAAATAAAGTAGAGAAAATACTAGGATCTAAGAAAATCATGAATCTTAAATGAGTTCATATTACTAAAGTGTTTTGAAAAGCAACCAGAGCACAGAGTAAGCAATATGAAAGTATTCATTTAATAGTTAAATAACAATAATAAATCCACTTGACCTTGTAAACTTCACATCTTTTATTCTATCACTTTCGATTAGCTTATCATCATAATAATCATCTTCACTACCAGCATTGTTATTATAGCAAGATGATCTTGGCCAAGATAATTACCTGTAGTCTCATAATCACATTTATGTCTAGAGAAGTAAGCATTATTACAAGGAAGTACCACAGGATCTCAAGCCTAATTTCAGTCTTTCCCTAAGAATCTCTCATAATGAACTATGAAGACCAGATGTGATGGCAAATGCCTGTAATCCCATGGCATGGGAAGCTGAGGCCAGAGGATTGCTAGTTCAAGGCCAGCCTCAGAAACTTAGTGAGGCCCTAAGCCAACTTAGCAAGACTCTCTCTAAAAAATATATAAAAAGTGCTGGGGATGTAGTTCAGTGGTGGGTTCAATCCCCAGTACCAAAAATAACAATAGTAATAATCTTAAATCTGTCTTAGAATTTCATTCTGCCAACCATCTGGATAAATTTCATTTCACTCATTATCTGGGCTCCCAATTGTCAGGTTGTGATTAAAATCCTGGGATCTTATGGCACCAAAGCATCAAGGAGTTTATCAGTCATAAGTTAAGAAGACCATTATCCCCATCCTCTCTTTTGAGCATACTTGGTGCACTGGAGTTAAGGACGCCAGGAGTCACTGTCTGGAGTCCAGGTTTCTAGTAAGCACAGGTCCCAGGGATTTTCATCCCCTTTCCAGTATCAGTATCTTTTCTTTGTCTCTCTCCCTTCACTCATTCTTCTCTCATTCATATCTCCCCAGAACATAAATTCCACTCAGTGCAAATACTGTCTCTCAAAAAGCAGAAAGGAATTATTGACATCAAAATTTCTATTTATATCATACAAAAAAATAATCTGAATCAAAGCATTCCTAAGAGGCCTGACTATATATTTAGATTTGAAGAACAGGGGGCAGGGTGGGGGAGGACTTGGGCCAATCACCTGACCCATTACAGTAGCACACACCTGTTATGCCATCGGCTCAGGAGGCTGAGGCAGGAGGCAGCTTAGCAAGACCTTGTCTCAAAATAAAAAAAAGGGCTGGGGAGCTGGGCACAGTAGAGCACGCCTGTAACCCCAGTGGCTCAGGAGGCTGAGCAGGAGGATCACAAGTTCAAAGTCAGCCTCAGCAACTTAGTGAGGCTTTAAGTAACTCAGTGAGACCCTGTCTCTAAATAAAATACAAAATAGGGCTGGTGATGTGGCTCAGTGGTGGAGTGCCCCTAAGTTCAATTCCCCATATCCAAAAAAAGGAGCAGGGGCTGGGGAATGTAGTTCAATCCCTAGTAGAAAGTAGATTGGATTCGATCCCTAGTAGAAAGGAAGGAAGGAAGAAAAAGAGGCCAAAATATAAATTAATGCTTCAAAGAACTATCCTGCCACACATCAAAACATCAATTTAATAGCTTTTATTATTTGAAAGATTTGTTTCTAAATGATTTGAACATTTCAAAAAAGATTAAATCTCCTCTTAATCAATTCCTTTGATTTGCCTAATGAACAACCAAGACTCTGCCAACCCTGAGGCAGTATCAGCAGGATTTGTTCTTAAATTACAAAAATCATATTGAGTTGGAAATAAGGAAACACATTTTATTTTACAAGTCCTATAGGGGCAATCACAAATTTAGAAATTATAGCTCACATTTACTTGGTACTTACTATATTACATAGATCAACTTGTGAACTCTGCCCAATGATCCCATGAGGTAAATTATATTACAATCCTTTTCCATGGATAAGGAAGCTGAGCCACAAAGTTCAGCAATTGTCAGAGCCAAGATTTGGAAACCTGGGCCTTTCAAGTGTCAAGTCTGTCCACCAGCCCCACCTAGTAGTGATACGGCAAGCACAGACTGGTAAGTGGCAGAACCAGGACTTGAACCCAAATAGAACCTCAGAGTCAGGCAATCAGCATAATTTTTTAAGCTGTTGTTGTTAGAAGTTAACATAGCAATCAAAACAGAATCTTTTTCTCCAAACACCAATGGTCACTGTTTTACCAACTGCACCATTCCACTTCTGCTCTACGTGTTAGAAAAATATTCCACAGCTTCTCTGTTAAAAGATCCTCCTTGTAAGACCAGTGCAATGAAGAAGGGGAGTAGGAGGAGGGAGGAAGGGAGGCAAAGTGGAAATACTGGGCATTGAAATGGAGCAAATTATTTTCCAAATTATAATGTCAGAATGAACTCTACTATTATGTATAACTATAATGCACTAATTTAAAAAATTTTAAAGAAAAGAAAATCTTCCCATGATGAAGTGTTATTTACTGCTTGCTAGCTGACTGGGGATCCACTCTCTGGAGCTACACAAAGCAACTCTGTACTCCTGGCAGCTTTCAGACACTTAAGTGCAACCATCACATCTCCCGTGATAAAACAAAGTCCACCCTCCAATCTTTGGTCCTTTCATTCAGCAAAGTTGTGGCCCACTGAGGCAATATACTGCAGCAGTTCAAAGCATGAACTTCTACTTACTAGCAGGTAAATTTGAGTTCCATCTCTAAACCCTATCAGCCTCAGATGCCTCATATGCAAAACAAGTATTATAATAATTTCTACATCATAAGGCTATGGTGGGTATTAATTTGGGTAACACATAGAAAGCACTTAGCACTTGCTTGATAATCATTAAGTGCTTAATCATTTTCTTGTTCTCATTAGTATTATTATTCTCAATACTCCCAATTCAGTGCTGGGGATTCTTCCCTGACTCCACAGGAGACAAATATGTAAAGAATAACCTACATAACATGATTTCATGATTTCTGTGCAACATCACAGAAAGTAGCTAGATCCTTCACAAAGGTGGATCTGGTTTCCATTTCTTTTAATTAGAGCTTTATAGTTGTACATAGTAGTTGGATTCATCCCAACAAGCTCATACATGCATGAAAATCAATTTCAGGTCATGATCCTCCCCATTTTCCATCCTCCATTTTCCTCCCATCTTCCCTCCCCTCTCCCATTCTTCTTCCTCTCCTCTACTAGACTTCCTTTCACTTGTCTATTTATTTATATTTGATTGGTTCTTCTTATTTATGCATAAAGGTGAATTTCCCTATGGTGTATTTATATAAGCATACATTTTTTAAGAATTCATTCCTCAGTTCCTCCCTGTAGTCATCCCTCCACTCTGCCTCTTGATCTCCTTCTTCTACAGTACTCATCTTCCCTTTATCTTTATGCTATCCTATCCTTCCCTCCCCCTTTCCTTCATCTTACTATATCTTCCACATATAAGAGAAAACATTCAACTTCTCAGTTTCTAAGTTTGGCTTATTTCACTTAGCATTATGTTCTCCATTTCCATCCATTTACCAGCAAATGCCATAATTTCACTTTTTTATGGCTGAGTAGAACTCCATTGTATACTTATACCACAATTTCTTAATTTATTCATCTATTGATGCGCACCTGGGTTGATTCCATAATTTAGCTTTTATTGTGCTGCTCTAAACATTGAGGTGGCTATATCTCTATAATATGCTGATTTTCCAAATTCTCTACTTTGGGGAAAATACCCAGGAGTGGGATAGCTGGGTCATATGGTGGTTGGGCTGGGGTTGTAGCTCAATGGTAAAGTGCTTGACCAACATGCATAAGGCCCTAGGTTCAATCCCCAGCACTGCAAAGAAAAAAGATATATTTCTGCTGATTGTAGATTAATATAATTAGCAAATATGGATCTGGTTTCCAATGGCTTTGCAAAAATTGGCTTGTTCCTAAATAGAACTGTAGAGATAGTTGTTTTGGATAGAGTGTGACTGCCACCTAGTGTAACTTTTGTGAATGGCTGATCAACAGGATGTGTTTCTAAGAAAAACTTGAAATAAAATTCCATTAACACTGTTTTAAAAACAAAGAGCAATGTCAGGATTTTAGGTAACCCAAAAATTAGATCTCTCTTCTTCCTTCTGATCAATTATGATAGAGACAATAAATAATAGTGGTTTGGGCTTGAGAGGCCAAACAGGTTTTTTAAAATATTTTTTTCAGTTGTCAATGGATCTTTTTTTTTTTAATTTATTTATATGTGATGCTGATAATCGAACCCAGTACCTCACACATGCTAGGCAAGTGCTCTACCACTGAGCCACAACCCCAACCCCGCCAAACACTTTTGCTACTGATAAAGCTGGCATCAGAGCATGCTGTCTAGAGGGATAAGAGCTAAAATATCTTCCAATCCTGACCTCAAATTATACTGATGGACCTCCACAGACTTCTCCAAGACCCATAAAATTTAGTGCCTGGAGAAACAGAAAAAATCCCATGATGCTTGAGAGCTGGAAGGAAAGAAATGCCCACTTTCTCCTTCCAATCTTACCTATCAGATATGGTACTCCACACTCAACACCCCCCCACACACACACACAGTGTTGAGAGAATATATGCCCATCCACGGGAAGATAATATAGGAGAGAAGGAGTGACTTTCCCCACTTCTAACCCTATCACACCCCTGCCTTTAAAAAAAAAATGGTGGGGCTGGGATTGTGGCTCAGTGGTGGAGCGCTTGACTCGCATGCATGAGGCACTGGGTTTGATCCTCAGTACCACATAAAAATAAATAAAATAAAGATATTGTGTCCATCTACAACTAAAAAAAATACTTAAAAAAAAAAAAAAGGTCTGGAAACTGTAGCCAGGTATGGTGGTGCAGGCCTATAATCCCAGTAACTGGAAAGGCTGAGTCAGGAGAATCACAAGTTCAAGGCCAGCCTCAGCAACTTAGTGAAACCCTGTCTCAAAATAAAAAATGGACTGGGATTATGGCTCAATGGTAAAGTATCCCTGGGTCCAATCCCCAGTGCAAAAATCAATAAATAAACTATAATATCCAGTCACAGAGCCAAAAGATCTAAAGATAATGTACTCTGATCAAAAATGAAAGCCTTAACTATAATGTTTTTGTCACTTGGAAGCTGTGTCTCCATACAAAAGCTTCTACTGATGAAACACTTTGTCACAAGCAACTTTATTAATGCTCACTCCAGGTGATACAAGAACACAGGGAAACCCCAAAGAAGGATATTAATTAGGATCAAGCATAGAACTAACATGCATTCTCAGTAGGTTATCATGGTTCAAGAAGAAGTCTTTTGAAAAAAAATTAAAGACCAATAAATGACAGAAAAGATGTTTAACATCACTAGCCATTAGAGAAATGCAAAAAAAAAGTCCACAATGTGCTATAAACATAAACCTATTAGAACATCTAAAATTAAAATTTAAAATGATGGTAATACCCAATGCCAGCAAGGGTGTGGAACAACTGGATTATTGAGGTTATTGCTGTTGGGAATGTAAAAGGATGACCGTGGTTGGGCCATTTCTTATGAAAGTGAACATGCAACTACTATACAACCCAGCAATCATAACTGGTTATAGTGGTGCACACCTGCAATCCTCAGGAGGCTGAGGCAGGAAGATGGCAAGTTCAAGACCGTCCTAGGCAACTTAGCAAGACCCTGTCTTAAATTAAAAAATAAAAATCGCTGGGGATGTAGCTCAATGGTAGAGCATCCCTGAGTTCAATCCCCAGTACTCAGGGGTAAAAACCTAATGATAAGAAATTTAAAATAAAATCCTCTCTTACTGAATATGGTATTTTATTTATTTATTCTTTTTGAAATATGTTTTTTAGTTGTAGATGGACACAATACCTTTATTTTATTTATTTATTTTATGTAGTGCTGAGGATCAAAGCACATGCCAGGTGGGTGCTCCACAACTGAGCCACAATCCCAGCCCCATTATTTATGTATTCTTATTCATGTTTTCTCTGGTTCTAATTTTTCTATCTTCCTTATATTCTGTGTGTTCTGATTGTGAGCTAACAACATAATTTTGTGAAATACAACATGAAAAAAATAAATATGACTTTGCATTCACCTAAGAATTACAAAGCACTTCCTTCATGCCAGATACTGTGCAGAGCCCTATAGATATGACTTGCTGTGCTTTGCCTCTTCCTATGTCCTACCACCAATTATCATCCCTGATCTCTGCTCCCCCATGCACAGGCCCTGAACTATTTCTCTCCCATGCTCCATTGCTTGTTCTGGGATCTTTTACCAAAATTTAAATGGTGTGAGAGGAAAAAAGGAAGGGGAAACAGAACTCTTTAACGATCATCAGAAAACAGGCTCAGGACAAAGAAGTGTTAGAAGCTAAAATAGGGGAGGTAGGAAAAGGTGGGTGTGCACACTCCAAGCAGAGGAGTCACTGAACAACAGCCCCATGAAAAATGCTATAGTGTCAAATTCAAGTTATTTATTTTGTATCGCCAATGTCCTCCTAACAACTCAAATTCACACCATTACTCCAAAGAAGGATTAGAGAAAACCTAAAATCAAGACTGGAAAAGTGGCTCAGATAGCACATGTACCTTCAGAAATTTGAAAGACAGTGCTTTATTTACTGGCATAGTATTCTACAAAGTTCACTGCAAATGCTGACTTCAAAACTATCACACAGGTACAATGATTAGTGGCTACTATTCCATACCCCTGATTTTAGGCAACTCGTGAGGAACAAAGGATGTCCCAGAATCTTTTTTGCTGTTATTTGTTTGTTCTGAGAATTTAACCCAGGGGTGCTTTACCACCAAGCTCATCCACAGCCCTTTTCTATTTTTACGAGACAGGGTCTTGCTTGATAAGTTGCTTAGGGCCTCGCTAAATGGCTAAGGCAGGCCTCAAAGTTGCAATCCTCCTGTCTCATCCTCCTGAGTCACTGCAATTACAGGCATGTGCCACTGTGCTCAGCTCTCAGTTGCTGCTTTTTTAAAAAAAATCTTTGACTCTTAAATTCCAGAAAACACTGATGAGACACTGATCCCTACGGTACACTCAGGACCACAGAGATGAAGTCTTATCTCCTCCTTCTCACATGATGTCTTATGCAGTAAACTCCCCTTCTAAAATGTGTTTTCTCATTTCAATCCTGTCTTCATTATTGAATATGTTAAGAAAGAAGTTTAACTGTGATTTCTCCCAAATGCCTAATCCTTCAAAGGATTAGGATTCCTGGAGACCTAGAAGGAGGGCCCCCAAAAATGTGCTAACCCTACCAAGGAAAAATCCAGTCTGTTAGTTCCCTAAAACAGAATCCAGCTTGTTATTAAATGAGCATATTCTTCATTGACATTTCAAAATATGGTCCAACATAAATCCTGATTCAAGAATAAAATGGGATTTGAAAGCTGGAATCTAAGTCCCTCAACCACAGCAGAGACTGTGTAGTTTGTGTTTCTATAACTTAGCAAATTATCTGGTATACAAGACTTACTTGATATTTTTAATTAAATTAAACTCTGACAAAATGGTTTTTTTGGGAGAACTTCCTTCAGTTACAAGACATCTCTGAAATAAACAGAAATACATCTGATCCCAAAAGTACATGAGAGATATGCACCTGATTTTAAATTCTCTATCACATATATAGATTTCTCCAAAATATTTACCTCCATCCCTGAGCTACAGATATACATTTTTAAAGGCCTTCTAGACATTGCCACCCACTTAATATATTTAATCACTCCAAACCCAAATCTCCCTCATCTCTCAGGTTACCTAGTGGTTCTCAACCTGTGGAACACACAACTAAGAGATCAAGCCATCAGAGGGCACCAAGAGAAGGCTGATGGTGAGGTCAGGCCCAGGTGCAGGCAGAAAGAGGGCACACCAACATGGAAAATTCAAAAATAGCCATAAAATAGGCTAACAGTCAGTCAGCACTTTGTGGTCACTATGTACCCACAGTTCTAAACAATATTAGTGATGAAGTACCACCCTATTGACCCAAGTTTCGAACAATTGCTGTGGTTAGTTTTGAGTTTGACTAATATTTCCTTAAACTTATACATTTTTGCCAGGTGCTCTGGCACACACCTAGAGACCCAGGAGCCTGAGACAAGAGAATCACAAGGACAATCTTAGTGAGACACTGTCTCAGTATTCAAAATTAAAAAGGGCTGGGGATATGGCTGGGTTTAATCCCCAGTACCACAGAAAAAATAGACATAAATGTTGTATTCTGCATAGAATATGACTGAATGAATGCAAACAAACTCACACCTACTCCCATTCATTTAAAGAAAGTTTGACATGGTTCAGAACCATCCCAGAGTGCTTGGGGCTCTGTTTTTAATCTCCAGCTCCTGTGGTACTGCATATTTGCACATTTAAATAGCAGATTTGAAATAAACAATGATAACAGTGATACTGACAGTAAAGGCAAAGGAGCAGAACTTGGGTTCATTCAAAATTTTTGTTCTCTATCACCAGTTTAAGTTCTTGTCCTGTTTAAATTTAAAACTTTTATATATGTATACATATATATATGAATACATATATTTGTTGTTTTGTTGTTGATGGACCTGTATTTTACTCATTTATTTATATGTGGTGCTAAGAATCGAACCCAGTGCCTCACACATACTAGGCAAGTGCTCTACCACTGAGCCACAACTCCAGCCCCTAAAACTTATATTTTAAAGTGAGAATTACAAGGCAAAGTTTTTGTGGCAAATTTTTAGTTCATACTTGGAACGCTTTACTGAATTTTGAATACTATTTTGAAATTAAATTTTATTTAATTGTTAGTTTATTTAAAACTCTTAAAGAACAAGAAAATACTCCCAAAATACAGGGACTCAAGCAACAAAGTAGTTTGTTTTTCTCTCGTGGCAATCCACATAGGTAATCCAAGGCTAGTAAGGCAGCTTAGGGCTGTCAGGGATTCAGGCTCCTTCCATCTTGACGTTCTGCCATCAGCAGCAATAACTTGCCAACATGTCCACCTTTCCACCTGAGGGGAGAGAGAGAGGATCCACACACACTCTCCCCGCCCCACCATAACAGCAAGGTCCAGCAGTTGTACACATTCTTCCACTCACAGCCCCTGGGCAGAATAGGACTGCTGCCTGTGGTTGTACTAGTTGTACAAGTTGTTGCCCAAGAGCAATTGGCAGAAGGGGTGAACAGGGGCCAAAATCCAGCTTGTCCTCTGCTGCCAAGCTGTTCACATCACAGAGCCGTACCTGCCCAGGGGACAGGGCCACGTTTTCTAAGTCTCAGAGAGGCACCATTCGGGTTACCGATAACTCTCTACTCTTGTCCTCACAGAGTCAGGACAAGCTGCACACAGAAAAGAATGAAATATTGTGATTAGATGAGTAGCCACTAACCAACTAAAACCTTATTTCAAAAACAACAACAACAACAAAAAGGCACAATAGATGGCACATATCTAGATGGATTAAAAATACAAATAGCAAAGGAAAAATTGCTTTTATGTAGGGTAAAATTTCTTTACCTAGCATGGGTATCTTAGTCGCTTAGGGCTTCTATCACAAAATAGAATGGATAACTTATTGGGAATTTACTTCTCATAGTTCTGAAGACTGTGAAGTCTAAGATCAAAGTACTAGCAGATTCAGTGTCTGGCAAGGTCCTGCTTTCTTATAGATGGGTGTCTTTTGCTACATCCTCACATGAAGGAAGGAGCTAGAGACCTCTCTAGGTCTCTTACAAGGATGCTAATCCCATCTCAAAAGTGACCTGATCACTTGTCAAAGGCCTCACCTCCAAATATATTCACAATGCAAATTAAGTTTTCAACATACTAATTTTGAACATTCAGACTATAGCAACAGAAGTTTGGGATTGAAGTCAAGGGATCCATGAACTGAGATAGGAAAAAGAAAATATTTTATCTTAATTTTTATTCACCTCTGATCAAAATTAGTATCCCTACTATGAACACAGGCAATAAACTTAAACTACAGTAGTATTAGCACTACCTATAACTTTGTTAATAATACAAACTATACATGATCATCAGGCAAAATACAGTTGTTGCAGAAAGCTTGACATACAATTCATGTTTATCCCCACTTAAAAATTTTAAAAAGAGGAGCAGAGATCTCATGAAAATAGAAGGGAGAACAGTAACATAGAGGAAGGGGAATGAGGGGTAGGGAAGAGGGTTAGGAAAAGGGAAGGGAAGGAGAAGAGTAGCAGAATGAAATTCTCTTTTTTTTTTTTGGTACCAGGTATTGAACTCAGGGGCACTCAACCACTGAGCCACATCCCCAGCCCTGTTTTGTGTTCTATGTAGAGACAGTCTCACTGAGTTGCTGAGGCTGGCTTTGAACTCACGATTCTCCTGTCTCAGCCTCCCAAAGTGCTGGGAATACAAGCATGCACCACTGCGCCCAGCTCAAAAATGTATTTTTAAAATACATTTTTAGTCACTTGAAAACATAATTCTGAGGAAGATTTTTATAGCATAAGAAAGGTTACATATCCCAGAGGAGACAAATTATGAAAATTTTCTTCTCCTTTTAAGAGAAGGGATCTTGCTATGTCATGCAGGCTGGTTCCAAAATCTTGGGCTCATGCAATATCCTGCCTCAGCTTCCCAAGTCATTGGGATTACAGGCATGTGCCACTGCCTGGCTGGGGACTTACTTTGAATATAGAAAAATTACAAGCCAGCCATGGTAGCACTTGCCTATGGCCCTGTCACCAGAAAGAGGTCTGAGGAGGTCCCTACAAGCGGGAATGGAACCTCAGCTCAACCTGAGATAGGGATTTTGGATTAAGAGAGAGAAATACTGAATCTTAAAGGAAACACCCACAAGCCATTGAGATGTAGAAAGCATAGTAAATCTTGAGCAACATGCCCTTATAAAATGAGGGAAATAGGCAAGTGCAGGGAAAACTGGCATGAAATTGTGCAGCTCCACCCTGGATCCACCAGTCCAGCCCCTGATACAGCCCTTCTATAAATATTAGACTCTCCAGTGAAAGGGCTGCTTCTCACTCTCAAGACAGCCTGCATTCTCCCTTGATTCTCCCTGATTCTCCCTTCCTAAATAAACCTCTGTCTGTGGTTTATCTGGCTTGTGCTGAAATTCTTTTCCATCACTTATGCCAAGAACACTCCTGGTCCTGAGTTGAGTTTCCCCTCTCTTCTGGTAACTCCTGGGACCCTTCTCCAAAGACATCTCTTCTCCCATGACAACCTCAGGCAGGTTCTTGACTTATGCTGCTGAAAAGAATTTTAGGACACGTCAGAATCAAAGCAAAAGCAGATTCTTAAAGGACAGCAAAGCAAAGGCACGACACCTCAAAGACAAAGTGTAGATGCCCCTCACCTTCCAGAGAAGACAGAACTGTGCCCAGGGTTGAGCTCTGTAACACAGTTTAAGGTTTGGTATTGTGATGCCTCTTGCTTCATTCTTCTTGCTAAGGACTGCCTTGGCTATTCTGGGTCTCTTATTTTTCCAATTAATTTCATGATTGCTTTTTCTAGTTCTATGAAGGATGTCACTGGGATTTTAATAGGAATTACATTAAATCTGTATAAGTTTTGGTAGTATGGCCATTTTGCATATCCAAGAGCATGGGAGATCTTTCCATCTTCTAAGGTCTTCTTCAGTTTCTTGAGTACTCTGTAGTTTTCAGTGTACAGGTCTTTCACAAGATTTACAAACTGATTACATTTATTGGATTGAGGAAGAAAAAGAAAAGGAAATATAATAGAATATAGTAGAAAGAGGAAATATAATAGAAATGTTTGGGAAAACTTCCTAACTTTATTTTAGGGGGACGGGAGTCTTGCTATGTTGTGAAGGCTGAAATTCTGGGTTCAATGGATCCCCTGCCTTAGCCTCCTCAGTCATTAGAAATGAGATAGGTGAGCTCACAGGGGTCCACTTCTAGATGGAGACTTGGGTCCAGGAGCATGAGCAGCCATACTTGTCTCTTTAGTTAGATGAACAAAACCTCCTGTATATGCTTGTACTAGACCAATAAGAACAAAAACAATCAGTTTAAATGTCATCAGATTTAAAGACCTACACTTTGTGTCCACAACTGGTTTGTGACTACACAGCTTAACCAAGAGAAAACATTCTGGATCCCAAATGTCAAATGATTGACATGGGATTTGATTTTCACAAAATTTTGCCTGGGGTCCTGTGCTTTATTTCCCTAGGAAAATTCTGTATGTAGTCATGTTGCAGGAAACAGACTGGTCAAGAAGCAGCAAGCAGCACTCAGAGAGAAGGAGAACTCCAAATTTTATTTTATGCCAACAGGGCCAGAAGAGAAAAAACTCCAAGTTCTGAGCCCTCGTTTACAATTTCTCACAACATTTATAGGATATTTGGTGTCATCTTAGACTCTATCATTGTTTTGTGTTTTTTTTTTCTTTAAGAAAAAAATTCCTAATCTACATGACTGAAGGCCTTGCTTGCAATTCTTCTACCTCAACCTCCTGAATCACTGGAATAACACATGTGTACGACCTCAACTTTTGGTGACCTCAATTATAATATCTAAAGCAAGCCACATAAGTGTTACGAACAAGTTCTGACACAACAAGCTAAGTGTTTGACACTTTTTTAAATTTGGGGTTTTTTTTGGTTTGGTTTGGTTTGGTTTTTTGGTACTGAGGAATGAACCCGGGGCACTCTATTACTGAGCTACATCAACCCCCACCCTTTTTTTTTTTTTGAAACAAGGTCTAAGTTGCTGAGGGACTCACTAATTTGCTGAGGCTGGCCTTGAATTTGCCATTCTCCTGTCTCAGCCTCCCAAATCCCTAAGATTACAGGTGTATGCCACCACTTCCTGCT
Organism: Geosciurus inauris; assembly: GCA_004024805.1. Taxonomy (NCBI): domain Eukaryota; kingdom Metazoa; phylum Chordata; class Mammalia; order Rodentia; family Sciuridae; genus Geosciurus; species Geosciurus inauris. The sequence continues at coordinate 12,921 of PVHX01020415.1, forward strand.
CTTTTCTTTTTCTTTTTTTTTTTTTGGGGGGGGGGTGCGTGTGCGTGCATGCACTCAGAGGTGATTTACCACTTAACCACATCCCCAGCACTTTTATTTTTTATTTTGAGACAGGGTCTCAATAAGTAGCTGAGGGTCTCACTAAATTGCTGAGGCTGGTCTTAAACCTGCAATCTTCCTGTTTCAGCCTTCTGGATCACTGGAATTACAGGTATGCACCACTGGGACTGGATCTTTTCTTTCTTAATAAAATTTTTATTTAAAAAAATCACAAGGAATTATGTTGCTAAAAGCCCAGTCCTTGTCCCTGATCCCAATCCAATAATAAGAACATGATTTTGAGAAAAAGGAATAAGAAGGTTTATTGCTTTGCTAGCAAAGGAGAAATACAGGGACTCCTATGATTCTACCCATCAGCAGAATCATGGGGCTTTTATAGAAGTGATTCAAAGGATACTTCCACATGTTCTCTGTTGGAGTTGCAATTCACTCATTAATTTGGGAGTCATTTCTGAGATTTTCTGGTACCATCCCCAAAGCCTGAATTATTTTGTTCCTATGGTGGGTGTGTACTAAAAAGACAGATAAATCTGCCCAGGATAGTGTATTAGTCAGGGTTCTCTAGAGGAACAGAATCAACAGGAAGTATAATTTTTTTTTTTTGGTACCAGGGATTGAACTCAGGGGTACTCAATCACTGAGCCACTTCCCCAGCCCTATTTTGTGTCTTATTTAGAGACAGGGTCTCACTGAGTTGCTTGGCACCTCACTGTTGCTGAGTCTGGCTTTGAACTTGGGATTCTCCTGTCTCAGCCTCCCAAAGGGCTGGTATTACAGGCATGCGCCACCACACCTGGCAGGAAGTATAATTATAAAAGGGAGACTTATTAGTGTGGCTTACATGACCAGAAGATGGCCATCTGCAGGCTGGAAAGCTGGAAGAGCTGGCAGCTGTGCAGTCCAAGAGGTTGAAGCCCCAGAACAAGAGGGTTCAATGGTGATAACCTAGTTCGAGATCAAACACTCTGGAGAATCACTGGCAGAGTCTGCTTTTGGAAGAAGCGAGAGTCCAATATCCTCAGAGGATCATAGCAGCAATCAAGAACCTGTTCAAAAGAGTCAAGCTTGCATCGCTACTGCTTCTTTGTTCTTCCAACTTTTTTTAAACATTTATTTTATTTATTTATGTATTTTTGTATATGGTGCTGAGGATCGAACCTAGTGCCTCATGCGTGTGAGGCAAGCACTCTACCACTGAGCCACACCACCAGCCCCTGTTCTTCTAACTTTTATTCCATCCAAGCCATCATTCTATTGGTGTTGCCCATGCTTAGGCAAGGTCTCCATTTCAGTTGGCTATCCCACATGCCAATCATTCCTAGGCACACCCTCACTGACACACCTATAATCCTCTTAAACCTTAGCATCTCTTAATCCAATCAAGTTGACAATTCCAATTGACAATTACAGATGGGGAAGAAAAGTAATCCTGTCTCCCCTGAGATTAGGGAGGGGAAGAAATAGGGAGGAAGAGAGAGAGAGAAAGAGAAAGAAATATGTCCATTTTAAAAATAAGTTGCAGTGGCAGAGCAGCAAGTGTTATATCCAAAGTGTGTGAACCACTGTTACAATTCCCCACTGTCAATATCTACATTCCATTTCTATAGAAAAATGAGTGATGACATCTCCAAGCTGCTTCCTGCTGAAAGGGAGCAAAGTTGGGAGAAGTAACCCAAAGTCCTGTTCTCTATCAGGTGGGGCATGGACAGTTAAGGGCATTCATCATCAGAGCAGTCCAGAAGTCCATAATGGCAGATGGCAGGTGACTGGATAAGGCATACATACAGCAGGTATCATACTAAGACAACAATAAAGACAGCAAAGCATTACTTTTTTGTAAATAATTAGAACAAAAACAATTAGTGTTTCAGTCTCTGAAAACCATGAGGACAGTAACTCATTAATCTTATTAGTGAAAGACAGATCAAGTTCATCAATGTAGGTGGTTATAAAGATTTGTAGGTTAGCTGGGCATGGTGGCGCAAGCCTGGAATCCCAGCACTTAGGGAGGCTGAGACAGGGGAATCACGAGTTCAAAGCCAGCCTTTGAACTTGCACCAAGCAACTCAGGGAGATCCTGTCTCTACATAAAACACAAAATAGGGCTGGGGATGTGTCTCAGTGGTCAAGTGCCCCTGAATTCAATCTCTGGTACCAAAAAATATATATATATATTCGTAGGTTGATGAAATCAGACTCAAATTAACTCAGGACTAATTTATGACTCTTGTGATTATTATTATTAGGCACTCTCATGCAAGAATTCTTCCTCTATAGCCTCCAGCTTTATTTACTTTTGGTAGGTCTGACATAAGTGTACATCTTAAGTTACATTTTTAAAAACATATATTGTTTTTCCTTTTTAAATGTCAATGTAGAACTATGCTTTTCAGCTCTACTCTCCTGCCAGGGTTTTAAGACCAAGTTGGTCAAAACTGACCTTGTTCCTACCTACCCTTAAGAGTCAGCTGCAATTCCTCAGAGATCACTCTTGGGAACATGTGTGAAGCCTTCTGGCTCTTTTAGCTTTCCTCTACCAGTGGTGCCACCTGCCAGGATGGGTTGGGGTCTGGCTGACCATACATGGCTTCTCTTGGAACCATAGGGACATTTCCATCTTCAATGATCCTCCTCGTTGCAGAATTTGTACTGGTTGGCTTCCTGTTCTAGGGTCCTCTTGATCTCCCTGATCAGCAGATCAAGTGACTCACCAGAGTTGCAGGGCCCAGAGAGGGGTCCCATCATTCTCTGGGTCCTGAATGATCTTAGAGGGAAAGGGCCAAAATGTTACCTGTTTTTTCCTTGGTTCTTTTACTTCCTTGACTTTGGTCTCCAAGGTTTGGGGTTTAAACACCCAGCAAGCCAGTTTCACTAGTCTTAAAGAGGGAGTAACAGGTTATAACTTCAATATCTATAATTTTGCAGTTACTCCTTTCATTTAACTGGGGTCAGTATTAGTACTGGAAATCAGCATTATATACTCTCTTCCTGTAAGTGGTGACTTATTGCCTCAGAATGATCCAGGTTGCTGTTTTTGTAGAAGAAGTATCTTTACAAAACACTAACATGCAAAGTTTATAAGGAAAATACAAAATGAAATTAACAGAGCAAAAACATATTCAGTTTGTGTAATAGCTATGAACCAAGAAAAATATTTTTATAATCTTGAAACTTTACTTAGTTGTATATTATATCCCATGAGATCACAGTAATTTTTACAACAAATCAATCTTTTAAACACAACTTTAAATGAGCTTAAGTCTAGCCTACTTTGGAGCCATTCTAACATAGAGTAAGGTGGGAGGCAGAGCCTTATCTCAGGTAAGGCAAGGCTCTTTACAACTAATACAATACAACATTACATCTGAAACATGAATTAAAGGCAGGGTAAGAGAGATTTCAACCTTCTTTTTGTGGAAAAAGTGGCAGAATGCTTCCATGTTTTATAATGCCATCTTGAAACAAATCAGGCTCTCTTTATTATCTTCCAAAAATGCATTTAAATTCCAATTCCAGTGTGAAGAGTAACACAAAATTGTATATATAACCTATTGACAACAGGTTACCTTATCCAGCTATAAAACATCAAATGACATGAATAAATGCCAACCAAATTTGTTATTTTTATACAAATCTGAGATTTTGCTACACGCAATTTTAGTTTGCATAACAACAACTTGGCAAAGTGCTCTCCTAAGCTTTACATTTAACTAAGTTTAACTTTTAAAGTACAATTTAGAATCCAGAGTGTATGGCAACAATAATCACAGGTCTGCATGGGTTAACAAAAATCAAAGGATAATCTTAAATCTCTTATACATTTAGGAAACAGTGTTAATGATCAGAAATTGACTTAGTCAAAGCAAATGGGTATAAGACAGGTCCTCAAATGACAGTGTGGCCCTTCTATGTCAGATACAATGTACAAAAAGTGTACTTATTGGTTATTTTGTCAGTAAACCTACATAAACTTTGATTTTATAAACTTTTATATAACACTTAGACAAGGCTTAAACAGATAGTTCTCAGATGCATACATATACCTAGTCACACACATTTTGGGTGTCAACAATATTGTTATAACCTAAATAATAGTTGTTTGTTTAACCAATTATAAAGTAATCATTTAAGACTTTTAAAAATTATAAACCCCAATTTCTTTAAGACTTAATTTCCCCATGTAATAAAACCATACAAGAAAATTATCCATAGATAAGAGCAGATCAATGTTTCAGACTTTGCTTCATATTAGTACCTTAAAGTTCAAATAATTTTAACTGACTATGCTAATTATACCAAACACAAACTTTCTGAGATTTACCTCCCACAAACTTTCTGCAACTTACTTAAACATTCACAACTTCTTTACATCTTTAGTTTTGCCCTCTTTCATCTTGGGCTTTAGCCCAAGAATATTACTTTACCAGACAAAATACTTTCTCATCAAGAAACATTTATTTTACCTTCTAATTTTCCATACTAAAATATTTTTCCATACCTATAACTTTCTTTTTATATTTTCTAGTTTTGGACCCTTTCTTGAATTCATATTCTGAAACAGTCCTTATGAATATTATCTGTGCATTTAATTTATGGAACAAATTTCATCCCAGGAAAGGGTTGGACAAATCAGCATATACAAAAAGCTGTACCTCAGGCTGGGATTGTAGCTCAGTGGTAGAGTGCTTACCTTGTATGCATGAGGCACTGTGTTCGATCCTCAGCACCACATAAAAATAAATAAATAAAGATATTGTGTCCATCTACAACTAAAAATATATTTTTTTAAAAAATGCTGTGCCTTAATCTTTTTTCTCCCAGGTTGCATTTAAGGAATTGAAGCACAGAATATTTTGAGCCTGACCTGTCTCTATTATCATTATCAGAATGCCATCGACTTTAAGTGAGTTTCCCACTGTCAGTTGTACCTAGAGACTCCTTTTGGGCCTTTTTCTTATACTAGTTGAAATGATATTCAATGAAGGAGGACCTTTCAATCCTTTTCTTTATCCTTCCTTGAAGATCACTTTGCAGAGGCTGCCTACAAAACATGCAAAACATGGTTGGCCTTTGTTTCTGTCTTCCTCTTTTCTGGGTGCTGTTGTTTATTATGCCAGTCTCCCCAGGCATTTAGTTTGATAGAATTTCTCTGTCCCAGTGATGGATATCCCCTGGGCAAATGGGGTGTCCTGTCAGATCTTAAGAGGGGAGACTACTCCTGTACCCAGGTCATAAACTAACAGTGTTAGAACTTAACAGCCACATCCTTTGTGTCAAGTAGCCTCCACCCCCTAGGGGCAAAAGGAGCTGAAGGGCAGGGTAGAGGCCAGCTTCTCTTAGGCCATTTTTCTACAGCAAAGGCAGCTTTTCTAGGATCTCCCCCACCCCAAGCTTAGGGCTAGTGTCCTTGACTCACAGTGAGAAGGCGGATAGCTGCCTGAGGCCAGGCTGAGAAATAGTGCTGGGAGTGCTAACACCAGGTTTAAAACATCAGGTTTAAAATCTTTTTAAACCCTTTCTTCTGGCATCCTGCTATTCTTGCACACCAGAGGCAGTACCTTTTGGCACTTACAAATTACTTTCTGATTGTTCAGACTCTTATTATGGAACTGCATAAATATCTGTACATACAGAATCTCTTCCATATACTTTACCCCTACTTCAATTTCAAGGCTGTATAATAATCCAGAAAAACCATTCAAAGGCCATATTATGTTACACTAAAGCATCTTTCTTTTAGACAGGGTTGGTCTGCTCAAGAGACTACCGGTAAGATCAACATAGCATGGCCCATGTCTTAAAGGGCCAGTAACAAACAAAAACACAGACAAAAGAGGATCACCAAAACCAGGGCTGACAGATGGGAATCTTTCAAACAGACTTATACCTGTAGGTGGCCCTTTCTTCAACTTACTTTACCTCTGACAGACCAACTCCAATTGCAAGTTTGTACAAAAAAGAAACACAGATACAACCAGAGATGAGCTCCAAAACTATGGCCAACAGATGAGAATTTTTAAATTGACCAGCCAATATCTTTCCCAGGAGACTACCTATAGGATCAATGCAGTATTGGCCATGTCTTATAAGGGGCAGTAAGAGACATAAACAAAACAAAAACAGAGACAACCAGAGGGAATTCCTAAACCCAAGGCCAACAAACAGATGAGAACCTAGAACAGACCAGAAGGGAGTAAATATCCCTAGGTTCTTGAGTCCTACTTAACCATGACTCCTACTACAGGGGCAACACAGATGTCCCCACAAAGAGGAACCAGATGTGTGGAATCAAGGGTCTTGGCATGCACACCAGGGAACTTATCAGATGGCCAAGGGTGTCACAACTTTAATGAGTTCAGTTTTCTTTTTCTCAAAGTGGACCATAATGGAGGAACCTATACCATTCAGGGAGAAGAGGTGGGATTTCTCCAAAGCAAAAGGAGCTTCAGCAGCTGCTGGAACATTCCCTCAGTCCCTCTCCTTAGTCACAGGAATAGCTTCTCTTGTTAGACATGAGGCAATCTCACCTGTATCCTAACTCTCCTGCAGTTGGCTCTCAACAAGTTCGCCAGCCACCTTGCATCCTCAGCATGGAAGTGGAGTTCCTTGGAGAACCAGGCCTGCACAAGAAAGCTGGAGCAGGGGCTGTTCTCAGGTCCCATCTGGGTCACCAAATTTGTTACTGAAATCTTGGTCCTTGTCCCCAAAGCCAACCCAATAATGAGGACATGGTTTTGAGAAGAAGGAAAAAGAAGGTTTGTAGCTTCCTCTTTGTTTATAAATGCAGAAAAAACTTGTGAAACTCCCGTCTAGAGGATGGAATAAAATGTGCTTTTATATGTGTGGGAGAGAGCTGGCCTGAGGGCTTCCACAGTACATAGTACAACTATATCAGGTTTTTCAATCATGAGCTTTTGGCTATAGTTCCATAATGTAACAATAGCCGCTTTCCGGTGAATAGCAGCAAGGTGCTAATGGAATAGTCACACCTTATGCACCCTGTAGCGCTTGGAGGACAAAGGGCCTCTTAGCATATATAAAGAGGGACCTGAGCTCATTAAAAAAGAGAGTCTCTTGCCTTACTCTGTGTGTGTGTGTGTGTGAGTGATTTTTCATCCGCGGCTCCCTCGCCTGACTCGGTTTCCCTTTGTGCTGGCGCGGGCACTGGCATATATGAACCTCCTACCATCCCACACTAGGTATAAAGTACAAAGAATTTCTATACTCATTGTTCAGAGGAAGAATTCTTAGGTGAGAGCCACCTCTGAACTCTGCAGTCAATAAACTTGCTTCCTGAATATTCCTCAGGTGTCCAGACTCTTCTGTCCTACTTCAGGATTATAGATGTGTGACACAATTCCCAGCTTCATTTGTTCTTAGTTGACTTCAAATCACTAATTTGGAAGGTCACACAGCTGGATAACACATTATTAGTCTTTCACTAGGTTTGCTGTAGGTACTACCTCTGATATGTGGGCTTTGGTGGTAACAGTAGCATTAGGGATCTGAAGGCCACACTGACTCTTCATTTGGACCTACCATGTCTAATGGGCAATTAAAACAGGATGAAAACACTTGGTATTTCTGTCTTCCTATTGTGCCTGTCTCCTTCATTGCCTTAACTTTGGGATCAGATTTCTATTCAACTCTGCATGTAGATATGTTGAGAATTTGAGACATGTTTTGTCCAAAACTATGATATAGGGCTAGCTTGACCTAGACTTGCCTAGTCTTCCAGTACCCTACCCATACCCTCCAGGGCTAAAGATACCTACCAGTTGCCATGACCTGAAGTACCAGACCATGAAAAGAGTGAAAAGAGGTTGTTACTGTAAAGCCAGATGACCAAAAGGAGGCAAAGTAAAACCACTGGGCAAGACTTTATTGGAAATACACACTCTTAGGCTGAACTCTCCCGTCCATCAGAGTGTGTACGGGAGAATGGTGCACATGTTCCAGGGTGCAGAAACTTTTAAAAGGCCTGGTTAGGAAGAGGAGGGCTTAGGGCAGGACAAGAAGGTCAGAGTCCTTCCTGGATGAGTCAGGAAAAGCCCACTGATTGACAGGAGACACCTCTACTGCTGACATCAGCATCTGGCTGGCTGCCCCTAAGTGGACACCCTGAACCCTGAACCAACTTAACATCCTGACCTTTTTGATGATATAGGACAGCAGATTCAGTCTGGCTACTTCTTGTGGGATTGGGGGCGCCAGAGAGGAGGAGATGGCTTGGGTGTCAGTCAGGCAGGGAGGCAGATGCAGGGATGTGGGAGCATCTGGTTGTCAGTCATGTTGCTTGAATGTAGAAGCACCACCTGGGGGTAGGAACAGAGGCTTGGGGGAGATTACTGATTAGCAGTAAAAGAAGGGGACTGTCGAGAAATTTTTAGTTTGGTGGGAGTCCAGTGTGGTGGGAGTCCAAGGCTGGTCGGTTCTGTAATGAAACTTGTTCAAGTTTCCGAGTAGCAGTTACCACATAGCCAAGTCCTCCTGCCCCCAGCCCAGAGGCAGTGAATGAAGGCCAAAACCAAAAACACAGCCATTTTTTGGATCATAACTGATCCAAACTTTCATAGAGAAAACAGTCTGAAATGTAGGAAGTATAAGGGTTGAGAATTTGTCCCCATAACAAGGCTGGAGAGGACAAGGTATGTAAACATAGTATCTAGTTTTTAATGTCACAGATGTCTATCTTTAAACTGTTTTTACATGCCCAGGAATGGCTGTGTTTTTGGTTTTACTGTTTTTCTAGGTGTTTAAGATGAAGAAAGTCAAATTGACTTGTAGGAGCATCTCCATACCTTCCCACCACTCCCTTCCATCCTTCCCCATTCTATGCTAATAGACTGTGCTCTTGCCAAAGAGCACCCCTTTGTTTGTGACCTTTGGATCCGATTGGTCCAAGAGTGTATTTAAGCTTCTATAGTTTCTAGAATAAACTGGTGTTTTTTGCTCCTTGCCCCGGTGTGTTTCTTGTCCCGGGTATCTCTGTGTCTCGCTGGGGCGAACCAAATTTTTACCTACACCCCAGGGCCTGGGGAGATTGGCTCTGCAGATCGCCACTGTACAGAGAGACCCCTTTTCGTCTAACCCGGGGACCACTTCTCCATCTCTCTTGGACTCCAACTCGTCGAGAAGCCACGTGGCCTTTTCCTCCCCCCCTCTTATCAAAGTGACATTGACTTTTGTTCTTACCTATTGTTAAGAGTCACCTTTTGGTCTCCTGGGAGACATTCTCGAGGAACTTGAGAGCAGTTTATTAGCTCTGCTAGTGCCATCTGTGTTAGGATAGGTCAAGGTCTGGCGCTGACCATGTGGTTTCCCCAGGAAGCATGAGAGATTGTTCCCTCTCTCAATAGATGACCCTCCTCTCCATTGTATGGCATTTGATCAGCTCTTAATTCTCTAATGTCTCAGTAATCTCCCTGATCAGGAGGTTCTGTGGCCTAGAGGTCTAGAGCCCTTTAGAGAAGTTTCCTCATTCCTTGGATTGAGGTTGACTCAGAGGGTAAGAGCCACATACTGATTTTCTTGGCCCTTTAATTTAATTTTAGTTTTTAAGTCTTGATCTTAAACACTCAGCAAGCCAATCTCACTAGTCTTAAAGTAAGGATACTGAGCTTTAACTTTAAGGTCTATATGTCCTGTAGGTGATGGCTTATTTATTTTAAATTAAATTGGGTTGTCTGTTCTTGAAGTAGTACCTCTGCAAAACATTAACAGGCAATAGTCATAGAGTTTAAGGAAAATACAAAATAAAATTAACAACAGTAAAAACATTTAGTTTGTGTAATAGCTTTCTCAAATTTCAGCTGAGTTATACATTATATTCCTGTTTGAGATCCTAATGATCTTTACAACAAAATCAATCCTTTGAACATATCTTTAAATGAACTGGAGTCTGGCCTACATTGAAGCCATTGTAGTAAGCTGGGAGACAGAACTATCTCAGGTAAGACAGGGCTCCTTGCAAAATCTTAGCAGAATATTAAATAGATTAGGTCCTCATTTGTTTAAAAGATTACTCTGATGTAAAAATAACCTAAAGCATTATCTTATTGATAATAGGTTCAGTTATAAAACATTAAATGATATAAACTGATATCATACACGTTCAGTTTGGAGAACATTAGCTTGACATAATGCACTTTAAAACCTTCTACTTTAAAGCTTGTATATCTGAAAGATATGAACAAATCTAATATAAAAATAGAACTAGTAGAACCATAATTACATTGATGTTATTACAGTAAGTTTAGTTCTCAAAGAAAAATTTAGATTCTAACTTTTTGTTTAATCACAATTGTATAAACCTTAATTTCTTTAAGAGTCAATTTCCCAAGTGATAAAACCTGACAAATGTAAGAAAATTATTTTGATAAAAGCAGAACAATGTTTCAGATTTTGTTTTATAGTAGTACATTTTTTATCAGAAATATATCAGAATTATCTCTTTCCTTCCAATAAATACCATATCTAGAATCTTTAATTCCTTCTGTTCATATTCCAAAGCAATCCTTGTAAATTTCTGGACTTAGGCAACAGTAGAAACCTTTAAAACTTCATATAGGAATCTATAAACCTTTGTGTTTACTCAATTTAAATTGAACCTTTTAAATCACGTGAATTAAAGATTTTTGGATCCATTTTGTAGGTGTTAATTCATGAGCACTCATTGTCAGTGCCAATTTTGATATCATGTACATGGTACACACACACACACACACACACATACACGTACAACACAACAATAATAAAGGCCTGCAGATGGATTTCCATTGCAATGTTAGATGTTTAAAAAAACTCCATTGTTGAATAAAAATAGGACTGATCAGAAAATATAATCCTAGATGTGAAGGATTAAGGTCATGAGCTCAAAAAACATATAGAACTTAAGAAAAGCAATAGTCTTAAGAAAAAATGATGCAGCTGGTAAAATAAATGACACTTTTTTTTCCCCTGGGTTTCAGACAGTTAGCCCGTCTGAGCACCAGGATGCCAGAAAGAGGTACAGGGACCCCAGGGCAGGCTCCACGCAACACCTGTCTCTGCCCTCCAGTGCTGGGACTGAGGCTGGCGCTGCTTCCCGGAAGATGGCGCTGCACTCCGCCAGAGCCCAAGGCAAGGGGAGGTGGGGTCTGGGTAGGGAGCAGGAAGACAGAATGGTGGTCACATGTGTAGATCTGAGAATGAGGAAGGAGATACAGAAGAGCAAATGGGAAAGGGGCTTGGGATTTTCCCTAGTGAAAAGAACTTGAGAGGACAGGACAGGTGGGAAAGAGGGTAGGACAAGAGCGTACTTTCCAACAAAGCCTTGATAAAAGGAATTTATGTCCACTTCCCATCCGGTGACAGAGACTGCCAATTCAGTGAGGATTTCAAAATCAAAAATTCCTTCTGGGGGGCATTTTGACCCAAAGACTAGGCCACACTGGGGCCAGGCTAATGTATGACATGGGTCTGGAGTGAGTCCTAATTTGGCAAACCTGAAACATAGACAATCCAACAGAGTTTTGGGGTCTCAGAAGGACTTGGTATTTCCCATGACCTACTGGCCTGTGGGGGTGGGTGAGAACAGAAAAAGGTGTCCCCGAATCTGATCGCACTCATGCGAGGAACAGAGGGCCAGGCGGGGGTTTCAGGCGTCTCTGCAACCCTCCGGGGGCCCAAATGGAGCCAGGTGGCTCATAAAAGGACTAAGACGTCTCCTCAGCCCTTGGGGCCTTAAAATGGGGAGGTCTCTGGCACGCGCATGACTTACAGATAGACCTCCAGAACAGGAGGGAGCCAGAAGGTCAGGGGAGATGGGGAACGTACCTCACTTATGTCGGTCCAGATGAAGGGAAATAGAGTGGCTCAGGAATTCTCCTGGTTCAGAGAAGAGGGTGGATCTCGACTCCTGCGGAGGAGATCTGAAAAATCCTCCTGGGTTTTGGCACCATTTGTAAAGCCAGATGACCAAAAGGAGGCAAATTAAAACCACTGGGCAAGGCTTTATTGGAAATACACATTCTCAGGCTGAACTTTCCCGTCCATCAGAATGTGTACAGAAGAATGGTGCCCATGTTCCGGGGTACAGAAACTTTTAAAAGGCCTGGTCAGGAAGGGGAGGGCTTAGGGCAGGACAAGAAGGTCAGAGTCCTTCCTGGATGTGTCAGGAAAAGCCCGCTGATTGACAGGAGGCACCTCTACTGCTGATGTCAGCATCTGGCTGGCTGCCCCTAAGTGGACACCCTGAACCCTGAACTGACCTAACAGTTACCAAGCACTCAGTCCTAGTCCCTGATGCCAATCCAATAATGAGGACATGGCTTTTGCTAACAAAGGAGACTCTTCTCCCAAAGAGTATGATTCTGCCCATCAGGGGGACAGAGGGCTTTTAAAGAGGTGATTCAAAGGCTACATTAAATGTGTTCTCTGTCCAGAGTTGTAATTCACTTGTTTGATTTGGAAGATAGTCATTTCTGAGCTCTTCTAGTGCCATCCCCAAATTCTGAATTACTTCTTTCCTGTGGTAGGTGTATGCTTAAGCACAGATAACTCTGCATAGGATGGGGAAGTATGGTAATCCTGTTTCCCCTGAGATTAGGGAGGGGGAGATAGTATGGAGGACAAGAGAGGAAGAGAAACACGTTCATTTTAACAATAGTGGCAGCTGGAGGCTAAAGTTGTAGCTCAGTGGAGCACTTGCCTAGCACAGGCACTGTGTTCTATCCTCAGCACCACATAAAAATAAAGGCATTGTGTGCATATACAACTTAAAAACACTTAGAAAAAAAATAAGTCACAGTGGCAGAGCAGCAAGGGCTATATTCAAAGCATAAAGTAGACCACTAGTATAAATGGCACCCAAGTTCCTCCATGATCTCCACCTAATTTCAGAAAAGACATGAATATTCCTCCCTTTCATTAGTCTACACTTCTCCCTCATTATTCCTATTGTATACCTATAAGGCTTCAACTCCCCTAGAGTTATGAAGCTGATCTATAAGCAAAGATCCCTTCTCACCATTCTTTGGCCACTGAATAAAGCCTTTCTTGAGCCTCCAAACCTGGGTAACACCCAAACTTTATGCTATTCCTTAAACTTTCTTCTCCCCAAAAACAAGGCAACGGAGATTAATTAAATTGTTTTTTTTCCTGGTGAAAATGTAGGTAAAATGTTCTTTTCAAGTTCAGGAATTGTGCTTAGATTTGTCTTAAGATCTCCATGTTGTTTACAAAAATATCCTGGCAACTCTCTGTTCCCAAAAAGATAGAAAAACCTCATGCCTCTCAGCCTAGGCTCAGAAAATTTTCTGGAGCCCATTAACTCAGAACTGGATATAAACAAGCAAGTAATGGCAAATAAATACCCTTAGTTATGAGTCTTCTCCGTTTTCCTTCACTTTCACCTTTCAGCTTCTACCATTCACTGGGCAGAAGTGGAACAAGGTAAATTGAAGATAGTTTCTTTCCCCAAGCAAAGAAGCCACCTTTTTCTTCTATTATATATTTGTGTTCCTGGCTGTGAATTTCAAAGTCCACGCAATTTCCTGATGCCTGATGCCTCCATAGCTTGACAATCAGGATACTTAAGTTTGTTTTCTAGGGTAGTTTGGGAATTGTGGGTGATAAGACATGGTGTCCTCTGTGGTCCCGAGACAGACACCGACCGCAGCTGTCTCCCCTTACCAACCAGTGAACCTGGGCTAATGGCGCCCAGATTATGGCGCCCTCGCGCGGGAGGACCGGCCCTGCCTAGCCCAAGCAGGACGCGGAGGCAGAGGGCTGCGAGGCGCAGGGCCGCCACCAGAGGGCGTGCGAGCTCAAGGGCTCGCGCTATGGAGACTCCCCACCGGGAGGGGAAGGTGGTCCACCCGCAAGAAGAGGAAGCTGAGGCCCGGGAGCCCGCAGGGCGGGCTGGGAGAGGAGGGGCCCTCCTGGACCTGCCGGCCTCGCCGTCCTGCGCTCTAGCCTCTCCATTCGCAGGGTGACCGCGGTACCCAGGCGGGGATGAGGACGCTCTCAGCGGCGCGCCCACTTCGCGGCCCCACTCCCGCTCTGTGCCGGTGGCGCGCCGGGAGGCGACGGCCAGGTCTTTAGGGAGCAACCGCGGGAGAGCCGAGGCCCAGGTCAGCCCGCACCCCACGGTCTGCCGCGGCGGCGCAATGGCTGGAGGGGCTGCGGAAGCCGTGGAGCTGCGGGAGAGCCCGGCGCTGCAAGCCCCGCCCCTCGGCCGGCGCCCTGACAACGCGAGCGGGCCGGGCCGCGCCGCCTGCTCCCCGCCCCCGGCGGCCCGCACCAGGCGGGGCCGGGCCAGAGCGCCGCCGCCGCTGCAGGAGCAGCCGCTCCTGTGCTGAGCGGGGCCCGGGGCTGGGGCCGGGGCCCACCCTCCCACCTTCTCCCGCCATGAGCCTGGGAAGTCCGGGGGATTGGGCCCCCCTGGATCCCACCCCCGGACCCCCAGCGCCCCCCAACCCCTTCGTGCACGAGTTACATCTCTCGCGCCTCCAGAGGGTTAAGGTAAGGTGTGGGCAGGGGGCGTCGGGAGGACTTGTCGAGATGGGCAAATGTGGAGATGCGAAAATGGGGCCGTGTAGAGCCTTGGAAAAGATGGGCACAAGGATCCAAGAAGGACCCGGCTGAGAGGCTTGCGGAGCTGAAGCGGGGAGGTGCGCACGTGGGGGCGTCCAGGGATGGGCGAGGAACCCTGGAGAGGACGCAGGCTTGAGCGATGGACGAGCTCGAAGGTGTGGAAGAATTGAGTAGGGTGAGGATGGAGCACTGCAGAGGACCCACGGGTAGGAGAGATGGAGGACATTCGGGAATGCGGATTACATCCTGCGGAGGCTGACGAGCTAGGATGGAGTTGGAGGCTGTGGGGGCCGGGGTAGCTGAGTGCTCCTCTGAGGCTCTGACTTAGAACACGTACCTGGGCCCAGAGACTGCATCCCTGTGCCCTTCCAATACCCCTTCTTTCTGCCCTCCCCCCGCACTGCAGCGCCTCTCGGTGGGGGCAGGGAAGCTGGAAAGGGGGTTGGCTACAGGAAGTGGAAGGCTGCACCAGTCTGGGGGATCAAGGAGATGGTGTCAGGAGGAAGTGTCCAAGGTTTCTGCTGTCATCACCTCCCCTGAGGCAGACTCACAAGCTAGTTTGTTTACCTGCTGTCTCCCCAGGGCTGCCTATTGGAGTCACTCTTGGCTCCTAGCAACCCCTACCGTGAAGAGTAGGGCCAAACCTTTTCCTCCCCCATCCCTCAATAATAAGGATTTTGCTTTTGGGTAGTACTAGAGACTGACCTGAGGCCTAAAAAGTGGACCTCTCAGTCCATTTTACATCCCAGGCTCAAAGTGGAAAGAGCTCTGCACCTGGTTTCTGTTTGACATAGGAACTATTTGTGGAAAGGGATGTGGGGGAGGAGGACCTGTCTCTAGTCTACATCAAGCACAGTGCTGGGCATTTTCTCATTAATTTCTCTTAACAGGCTTTCCAAGTGCTAGATGTGTTTTATGACATTGACCTTTATAGGTAGGCTGGGAACCAAGTGATGGGAAAATGAGGCTCCTGGTACTAATAGTTGTTGATCCTCTTGTCCTCACTGGTATCTTCATCCCAGTAGGAATCCAGTCCCCTTTCCTGTTCCCACACAGCTGGTCTCCTGCAAAGGGTGATGGCTCTCTGCTCCTGGGTCCATCCTTGTGGGAGAGGGGATGCCATGGAGAGAGTATCTCCCAGCCCTAAATGACATTCTCTCCCACCCTCTGCAGTTCTGCCTCCTGGGGGCACTCCTGGCCCCCATCCGAGTGCTTCTGGCCTTTATCGTCCTCTTTCTCCTCTGGCCCTTTGCTTGGCTTCAAGTAGCAGGTCTTACTGAGGAGCAGCTTCAGGAGCCAATTACAGGATGGAGGAAGTAAGTAGGGAATCGGCTCCAGAAACCCTACTTCTTTTCCCTGTTATCTATTCTGCCTCCTCTTGGAAAAGGAGGAGGCGGCTTCTGAAATTATTTTGTCCAACCTAGGTAGGTGAGATTACCCAGGACCTCACCTCTAAGTAATGTGCCCTGATATGTCCCAGAGGGTCCAGAGGTTTCAGCCTCATGGACAAAGTAGTTGAGGGAAAAAAAGAGAGGTGCCCTACTTTTCCAGGTATCTGAACAGGGAGTGGGTGAAGGTCGAGCTGTTGCCCCCACTGATACCCAACCTTGCCCTGGCAGGACTGTGTGCCACAGCGGAGTACTGGGCCTGAGCCGTCTGCTCTTTTTCCTGCTGGGCTTCCTCCGGATTCGTGTTAGGGGCCAGAGGGCCTCTCGTCTCCAAGCCCCTGTCCTTGTCGCTGCCCCCCATTCCACTTTCTTTGACCCTATTGTTCTGCTGCCTTGTGACCTGCCCAAGGTTGTGTCCCGAGCTGAAAACCTTTCCGTGCCTGTCATTGGAGGTGAGAAAGTGCAACACTGACGGGTAGGGGGTGACAACTCTGGGTGCAGGTGGGGAGATAGAAGTTAGAAGGGATACTGACTGTTGGCAAATGAAATATAAATCAATACCAGTCTCAGACTGTGAGGGCTGGGGCATAGAGAAGGTGTTGGAAGAAGTGCTGATCAGTTCTCTGAACGGAGGAGGTCCAATAAAGGAATTGTGCCCCGGGCAAATAGATAACTAAGGAACATCTCATACTGTGAGGTAATGGAGGCTGCAGGTGTTATTGCCCTGGGGTAGGGACCAAATGACTCCTCCTGCTATCCTTTCCCACCCTCAGCCCTTCTTCGATTCAACCAAGCCATCCTAGTGTCCAGGCATGACCCAGCTTCTCGCCGTAGAGTGGTGGAAGAGGTTCGAAGGCGGGCCACCTCAGGAGGCAAGTGGCCCCAGGTGGGTAAGGGTCTTGAGACCCTCTCCTCCATTTCTCTGTGCTCCTGAAGAAGCTTCCCTTTCCTCCCCACCTCATTCTGCTGTTTTGGGTTTTCCTCCAGGTGCTATTCTTTCCCGAAGGCACCTGTTCTAACAAGAAGGCTTTGCTTAAGTTCAAGCCAGGTGAATAAAATGATAGTGGGTGGTAAGGCAGTGGGCAAAATGAGCCCTAGTTTGGGGGAGGAAATCTGTGAAGCACAAGGGTGGGGAGGGTTGGGGAAAAAGGGAAACAGGGATCCGCTTAGCTAATGGTGACAAGTTGAGGAGTCAGAAAATTGCAAACAAAAGGAGGTCTCATTTGGGAACTGTCCCCAACACCTCATGCTGTCTCAATGCACTAACCTCTGTCCCTGGGGATGGGGGTGGAAATGGGATTTAGGAGCTTTCATCGCAGGGGTGCCTGTGCAGCCTGTCCTCATCCGCTACCCCAACAGTGTGGTGAGTGTTAGTCCAAGGAAGGGTGGAAGAGGGAGCATGAACCACCCTAATGGGAATACATGAAAAACATTGGGGCCATGTTGGGATGTACATCTGGGGATGGGGCTGGAGGCAGTTAGGGCCAAGTCAAAGAAAACTGGCCAGTTCTAGGAAAGAAAAGTAATAGTCTGCACCCACTCTACTTCTCCCATAGGACACCACCAGCTGGGCATGGAGGGGCCCTGGAGTGTAAGTTCGGGTATTCCTGGGGTGAGGGTGGGGAGCGAGGTCTACCTATTCCTAGGCCATCTACTCTCGAGACAAGGTGAATGGCCCTTTTTATTCTAGGACATGGAAAAGCTAGAGAAGAGGCCCGTTTCCCTATTTCCCTCTGATCTCTCAGTATGATCTGGCTGTGCTTTCACCCATCCCACCTGCATCAGTCCTACTGTGATTACAGCTCCTCACTTTCCTATGTTTCTAAGTGATCTCCTTCCTTAGTTGTCCCCTAGGATACCACCACTAGGCATTCTTATTTTTTTCCTCTGTTACCCAAACTTCCTCTTGCCCTCAATTGTTCTTCTGGCACATCCCTGCAGCTCTTCTCTCTTTCCCAGCTACCTTCCTGGACCTTTTCTTGGTCTCCCAACTGCACATTCACCCAGCTGACTGTGTGGCTAGGGGTTTATTCTTATTTATATCCTTGGTAGAGCTTTCCCTTCCTCAGAGTAGGAGCAGCCCATAG
Organism: Geosciurus inauris; assembly: GCA_004024805.1. Lineage (NCBI taxonomy): Eukaryota > Metazoa > Chordata > Mammalia > Rodentia > Sciuridae > Geosciurus > Geosciurus inauris. The sequence continues at coordinate 31,033 of PVHX01020415.1, forward strand.
CTGGGGATAATGTGAGCATGGTGTTCTCTCTTCTCTTAGACTCAAAGTTCTCTGGCTCACAGCTTCTCAGCCCTGCAGCATCGTGGATGTGGAGGTATAAACCCAGTGGGTGGGGTGAGAGAAAGGGCATCACGACTCTTAAAGACTTGGGAAAGAGTGGGGGTGGTCTCCCTTCCCTTTGAGATCCTGCTAAGAACTGTGCATGTCTGTTTCAGTTCCTCCCTGTGTATCAGCCCAGCCCCGAGGAGAGCAGGGACCCCACCCTCTATGCCAACAATGTCCAGAGGGTCATGGCGCAGTGAGTGTTCCACAAAGTATTTCCTGGAGCAGATACACAGGGAAAAGGAACCTCAGAGAGGGGGGAGGGGTAGGTCTTGAGGCAAAGATAAGGGGGCTGGCAGTGGGAAGTGCTATCGCACAGCTGAGGCTGAGGAGAGGAAAGATAAAGCAGCCTGACCCCTTCCAGGTCAGCAGGCCAGAGTCAATAACGAGCCCTCAGAATTTCTTCTTCCTTCCCTCTCCACTCCATCCCTCTTCATCCTGTAGGGCCCTGGGCATTCCAGCCACCGAATGTGAGTTTGTAGGGAGCTTGCCTGTAATTGTGGTGGGCCGGCTGAAGGTGGCATTGGAGCCACAGCTCTGGGAACTGGGAAAGGTGCTTCGGAAGGCTGGGTAAGTGGCCTTGAAGATAAAGGTACAAGTGTTGTTAGAGGAAATAAAAAGAAAGAGGAGAAGTGGGAGAGAGTAAGGACAGTTTTAAGGAAAAAAGTGGGATGGTAGAGGAGCTTCTTAAGTAAAAGTGAGGGAGGCAGTGCCTGGCACAATGGCACACACCTGTAATCCCAGCACTTGGGGAGGCTGAGACAGGAGAATCACGAGTTCAAAGCCAGCCTCAGCAATGGTGAGGTGCTAAGCAACTCAGTGAGACCCTGTCTCTATATAAAACACAAAATAGGGCTGGGGATGTGGCTCAGTGGTCGAGTGCCCCTGAATTCAATCTCCAGTACCAAAAAAAAAAAAAA